>JAWPHD010007498.1:0-128238 GCA_037043455.1 Cyrtodaria siliqua | reverse complement strand
CGTTTAAACTATACTGTGATTAAAACTTATGAAAACTCTGGATTAATTTATTTTAGTCTAATAAAACTATTCAGGAGACGTTCTTTGATATAATATTCAATAAAGATTCAAGTTCATCAATAAGCACTTATGACTTCTCTACACTATATACAACTCTTACCACATTCACACTTATTAAAGACAAGCTAAGTTATCCTATTAAATAAAAACATTCGCTAGGAGGAAAATACTTACATTTTTCGGCATGTAATAATATTAAAGACATTCTTTACTAACGCAGTTTAGACAATTTAACTATGTGGAATTGCTATGAAAGTTTGTGAAGCACTCAACTTCTTATTAGATAATATTTTCGTCAGGTATGGAACCTCCGTTTATAGACAAATTGTTGGTATCTCTATGGTTACGAACTGTGCACCAATTGTCGCAGATTTGTTTTTATTTTGCTATGAAAGAGATGTAATGTTGAGTCTTTCACCAGATGCCCAGGCAGATGTTATTGAAGCCTTTAATGACACCTCTCGGTATCTGGATGACATATTGAACATTGACAACCCCTTTTTTTCCAACTATGGTTAATAATATTTATCCTAAAGAACTTCAGCTTAACAAAGACAATATATCTGATAATAACGTTTCTTTTCTTGATTTAGATCTCTCGATTGAAAATGGTGAAATAATTAGCAAAGTCTATGACAAGATAGACGATTTAATTTTGACATTGTTAAATATCCCTACTTGGATGGGGATGTTCCCCGAGCAACTTCTTATGGGGCGTATGTATCTCAACTTATTCGTTTTTCAAGAGCTTGTACTCGAGTTGAGGACTTTAATATTCGTAATCTTTGTATACCTAAAATGCTACTCAATCAGGGTTACCGTTACCATAAACTTCGTAAAAACCTTTGCAAATTGTTAGTATCGTAACCCTGATCTTCTTTCCAAATATAAAAGTAATTTAAGGACTCTTCTGCGACAAGACTATCACAACCTGACTTCTATGGTAATGTCATTTATAAACTTCGTAAGATTCTTGGTCATGAACACTTTCATACTATTTTTGTTAAACTTGTTAAAAAGTTTATCAAAAGAGGTTATGACCCTATCATTTTGCAATGTACTGCATGCTTGGTGGTGGACCCTTTTACAGTTCGCCACTATGCTTTCCTCTTTAATTGTACGATGACCGGACAGGCTGTGGACCCTATGATGACGCCTACCTAAAGCCCATTGGGACGATGGCGTTTGGTGTTTGTCTTTGATCTTTCTTGTCATGCCCTTAATGGTTTATTCTCTTGTTGCTCTGGCTTTTTCCAGCCACTTAGTACCTTTTGACTTTCTAATCTTTATTTTTTTTGTATTAAATTTACACGAGCATATTTTTGTTTTACTTATATTGCCATTGATGCTGCCTTGTTGGTTAGAGATTAGATCATGGCGGTGATTTCTTTATTTACACTGTCCAGTTTTAATGGGATGACAGTAGGATAAGTGTAAGATTTGGTGCACCCTAGAAGCGGTTTAAACCCCAGTGGCCTACCTTGCCACTCACCGTTCCAATGCGGTAGCCCTATTGTAAACCCTTTTGTGTTTGTGATGTCGTTTGTATTTATTATTACTTTTGCCTTCTTGTTTGTCTGTTTGCGTGTTTGTTTCTTTGTTTTGTGGTTGACTGTCCTCTTTGAATGCTGCTTTCCCTCTCCGATCTTTTTATATTTCTTTATACAGTCATAGTTTTATGTTTGACATGCATACATACTGATCACAAGTATCAGTATGCCACTCTGCAATCCACCGATGTTCCAGAATTATGATGTGTACATTAGGATATCCTAACGTTATCCTGCTTTTAACATTTTTTTGTCAACCAATATTGCTGTTTTACTAGGCTATTTTGAAAGTGTATGTCCTTCAAAGAAGACAAGATTTTTTTATAGGTTTTTAAAATCGTAGTAATATAATACAGAAATAGCACTTGATTTTACCAAAAGTGTTGTCAATAGCGGAATTTATCTCACGTATTTGAATAAAGCATGGTTCTTCTGGTACCTGAGTTTGAATATTTGATGTCGAAATGACAACATATATCTGCTTGGAAACCAAATATCTAACAATTCCAAAAAGCAGGCACTTAATATTGAATCATCTTTTAAATTAATAATAATGTAAAAATTGAAATATACTATTGGTAAATACCAGTAAACAATACGTCCTTGACATACGTAAACTTCAGCTAATAAATTCTTCTGGAGACTCTGATCTTCAGACTGAGGTTAGCATTACACATACAATTTAATATAGCTCATTGTTTACAATATTTACTTTGGGTTTTAATACAAGTGACGTGAGGCTAATACGAGTTAATACTTAATGTCATATGACAGATTAACAATGATTTTACGTCTTAGTTGTTTTGTCATTTATAGAGTTGCGCGTGTTAACACTAATTTGCAACTAATTCTACGGGAAAAGACGGCTATTTAACAACATTTTAACTATTCCAACATGGGATTTCAACTGATAATTAATTCACAGAAATCCTCTATCATATTATCAGGGTTGATAATAATCATATATATGAATAAATTATCAAACTAAGTAATCGTTTGAAATATATGCAACTAATATTTCTTAATGTTATACATTCAAAAAAGTAGTTTAAACATGATATACACCATCAATTTCCATTTCTGTTTAAGCAAGAGGCTGTCGTGATAATCATACTTGATGATGTGCAGTATCGGAAGAAAATAAGGAAAGAAAGAAAAATATCTTTCAGGAAATAAGTATAAAAGTCAAACAGGAAATGCAACTCATAAAACACAGAAGCATCTTGTAATGAGTGAACTTTTTGTTCTAGGGATTTCGATAATTTGTCGTTTTAATTACTCTTCATGAAAAGCAGATATAAAAGTTGAACATAAAATGTAGCTTCAAGGACCAAACCAAGTCAACCACAAACACGCACAGAAACAAACTACCGCCTCGGAACAAGGCCACTGGGGATTTATGTCGTGTCCTATCAGAAATCACTTCCTTAAGTGGTTTGTCTGACTGAGAATATAAATGAAGTGCTGCTTCTTGTTATACTAATCGTCATGCAACAATTTCCACTTACAATGCGTTGAGTTCTGATCGTGCAAGATGTCTTACCACAAGATTTAAGAGATAAAGGAGAATGCGTTAGTCTCGTACATTGAATATCTTAAGGTACTACACCAAAAAAGCAGAGAAAATCTTCCTTGCAGCATACTTATGTAAGACCCAATAACGGTATTTATAACACTCGAACAGAAAAATCTGCTACGTTTTTCAGTTGTTTGTGTTAGTTGCCAATAATTGATCATTTTTGCCGTATTTATTCAATTATCAACTTTATAATTAGCTTCTAGGAGTACGTGTAAATTACAGCATAACATAATTACACATTTACAGATGAAATGACATAATAACAGGAGAATAACAAGAAAGTAATAATACGATGACTCAATTCCAAATACAACGTACACAATACAGCAAATTTACAGTCATGTAATGACGAAATGTCACAAAATAACACACAACATGTCGTGCTCGGCCGTTTCAAAAGGTCCATTATCATACTCTTTTTTATACTAAGCGCTGTAGGTACGAAGACATTAGGACGATGTTTTTTAAAGGCTTATTTTGTGTATTCATATTTAATAACTTTTACTATCTACGGTAACGATGATGTTTTTGTTTTCCAAAAGGAGCATGCTTCCTACTTAAGTCACAATAACAGGGCTCGAAGATCCCAAATGACCAGTAAGTAATGTCTATTTTTGTTTTATTAAATTGAGTATATTTATACTGATGATGTAGAAGAACACAGTTAAGCTAATACTATACCCTTGCATTAGTGCTATTACAGCCGAATTCCAAAAGCTCTTTGGTGAGAAAGATCTAGCCAATACAGTCGAATGGACTGATCGTGGAAGACAATAAAGGGTGACGTTACGTTGATATGTGGGCGTACCACATATATCGGTAATGTCGTTGAAAGGTTTCTAAGAAAAACCGTGTAAAGACATCCTCATTGGACGAACTCGTAAATCATGTCGTCGTTGGACAAACAAATGTTTGACGTATATATATATATCGCGTTGTCATTGGACGAACACGCATATCAAATTGTCATTTGGACACACATATAGCGCGCCAATACATGGCATTATATAGGGACGTGAAAGGTGAAGGGGCAGACAGCCGTGCCATGGAAATAAGGAGTGCGTGATGTACGGTAGTCGATAAGAGAGAGCTTCATTTCCTCGAGCTTACATAACACTCAGTGTTAACGAGTATATTTTAGTTCCCAGAGCAACTCAAAAGTTACTACGGCTACAGTCATCATACACGTCAAAACGCCTTTGCGGAACTGTATTGTTGTAACTCTGATATAAAAGTAACTTAAAGCTACAGACGCTATACAAAAATGATTCTAATAAATACATGAATATGAATAAGTCACGGGTAAAGTAGTTTCAATTCGACGAACGGTATAAGAATATAGATATAAATATCGAACAGGAAAAGCAGCATTCAAGGACGATAGTCAACCACAAACACATATAAAAACAAAGAACACATTTAAAGATGAATAAAAGGCCAAATAAGACGTCACAAACGCAAAAGGGTTGACAATAGGGCTACCGACTTAGAACGGTCAGTGGCAAAAAAGGCCGCTGGGGTTTAAACCAGGTTCTAGGGTGCACCAAACCTCACACTTACGCTACTGTCAACCCAATAAAACGGGACAGTGTAAATAAAGAAATCCCCGCCATGAACTATTCTCTAGCAGTACAGTAAAGGTCCATTCTCATACTGTTCTATGTAAAAACATGCAAAATCTTTACATACAAACTTTGGACTCAGGTGTTGCAGCCATCTTTGACACCAGGGACTTCAAATGATCAAACTTGATAGACCAGGGATTATTAATGATTAATAATAATAAAGAACAAGAGGACCTGTTGATGCTCTACAAGCTAAAATGGCTTTTACTAATATGTAAAACATGAAACATCTTATATACAAACTTCAGAAAATTAACAAATGAAAAAAGGCATCCAGACTGGAAACAATAATAACAAGAAAAGTCATAGTATACAATATATACTATGACGTCGAGCGGCAATAAGATTGGAAATTGTAGAATATATTTGTTTTAATTCATTGCATTGGAATTACAGCATCATGTATAGTTTGTTTGTGTAAAAGTAATAGTGAGTTATATTTGGTGTAGCAACGGCAGAGAACAAACTGGAAAAGCGAAATAAAGATGGAATGTATTTTATTTGAAACTAAACATCCAATTTAAATGCTTTGCTCTAACCAAGAAAGCGCTATATTTGCTATTAAGCAAAGATTGGAGGAGCTAGACGAAAAGAACCTTCGTTAAAACCGACAATTCGCTATAGCTGATTTCCGGCTATAAATATGTATTCCGGCTATATGTATTCTTTTGACTATAAATAATGTTTCAATGCACAATTATATAAAAACACACTCTGAATATGTATGAAGAATTACAATTTACATACGGTAATAATATAATGAATTACTATCAAATGTTCATATTTTTAAGGTCATGCTGTACAAAAACAACATTACTGATGTGAAAAAAATAAAACTGTATGTACAATTGCCAAGACTTGAACTTGGATCTCTTTTCTCGAAAGAAAAGCGTGTTTCCTTACACTACAGAGATCGCCCAGACATCACAAAAAGAGTGTACACAACTAAGCGAAATTAATAAAGATGTAGATTAAAAACAATTCAAACTAAAACTATCAATGAAGGTTATTAAAACCCCTGCAAACGCATACCCCACGACTACACGTGTATGCGCAGTTTCACTTCATACTGATGCTTCTCACAAAGTTTGGGGGGAAAATCTGTATAGGAAATAGCATACAAAATATTTTTTTTTTAGAAAAATATTCAAGGGGCCAGAACTCACATCAATAAGAGGTAAATGACCTGGAAGCTCTACTAATAGGTTTTTGATAGCTAGATCAACATTCCTGTGAAGTTTCATGAACATCTGTTAAGTAGTTTCTGAGGAGTAGTCGCTACAATTGTTTACTATATAATTTTGTTTCTGTGTTTTGTGGTTGACTGTCCTCCTTGAATGCTACTTTCCCTGTCCGATCTTTTTATATTTCTTTTTATGTAAACAAATATGGCCGCAGCAGCCATGTTTAATGTCAAATCAGCAGACATTTTCAACATGGACCAACATCAAGTCATTCTGATCAATTTAGAGAAAGTCCCATATCAATATCGCTTATAGTTTCAAGAAGCAGTCTCTACGAACTTGTTTTTTAAAAATCTATTTTTAGCTTTGTTGGCCATCATAGATTTCACATCAACATGAATTTTTGCTAGGATCAACTAGACATCTTGGTCAACATTTTTGTAAAGTTTCATGAAAATCCATGGAGTAGTTTCAGAGGAGTAGTCGCTGTAAAAACAATTTACGGACGGACAGATGGACAGTTTTTTAAAAATATTTTTAGCTGACCTGAAATTTTACTATTTTCAACTATACATCAAGAGCAACATCCCTGGGAAGTTTCATAAAAATCCGTATTTTCAGAGTAGTCGCTTCAAGTGCTTTCTATAGAACTCCATGTAAAAAAGATGGCCGTTGGCAGCCATTTTTAACGTTGAATCAAAACAATTTTCGACAAGGACCAACATCATGTCATGCTGATTATGTTAGAAAAAGTTCCATAACAAAATCACTTATAGTTTTATAGAAGAAGTCACAACAAACTTGTTTTTTTTAAACATATTTTTGACTTTGGCGCCAATTTTGCATTTCTCATCATTGTGAGTTTGTGCCAGGATCATCTAGACATTATGGGCAACATTCATGTAGTTTCATGAAAATCCATGCAGTCATTTCAGAGTAGGCTGATCTTTCATCAGTAGAGCTAATAAATGGCCAGGGGATGCTCTTGATTTTCTTTTTGTCATTATTAGGCCTGTATTGGCAATGCTAAAACACATCTCTTCTGCAATTTCAAGGCAATAATTCCTGAATGAAATGATTGTTTCTAATGAGGCAAAAAATGCCATGCTCGATGACAGTGTTAGCGAACTGTAAAGAGTATTAAAGGCAAAATTAAAAGATGAATGGTTTATACTTGCCTAATTTGCAAGCGAAACCCCTCAAATTCGAAATCGTGACATTATGGGTTATGTACGCAAAATTTAGGGGGAAAATGAAGAAACTGCTCACAAACATTCGTCAGAAGGTACCACGAAACTGTGAATCAGAAAATACCACCACACCGAAATAATAACCTGGTAAATATTTTCTATCACTAATGCTGTTTTTTTAATGTTTGTCTATGATCTTTCTTGTCGTGCCATTAAAGGTTTATTCTCTTGTTGCTCTGGCTTCTGCCAAGTCATTGAGTACCTTCATTGTGGATTTCTAGGCTATTGTTTGTTTGTATTATATTTACACGAGCATATTTGTGTTTTACTTATATTGCCTATTGATGCTGCCTTGTTGGTTAGAGATTAGATCATGGCGGGGATTTTTTTATTTACACTGTCCTGTTTTAATGGGATAACAGTAGGGTGAATGTGAGGTTTGGTGCACCCTAGAACCGGTTTAAATCCCCAGTGGCCTACTTCGCCACTGACCGTTCCAAGGCGGTAGCCCTATTTTCAACCCTTTTGTGTTTGTGATGTCGTTTGCATTTATTATTACTTTTGCCTTCTTGTTTGTCTGTTTGCGTGTTTGTTTCTGTGTTTTGTGGTTGACTGTCCTCCTTGAATGCTACTTTCCCTGTCCGATCTTTTTATATTTCTTTCAACACGTCTCGCAGGATACACAACAAGGCAAAATACCTTAACACTGGAAATACAAACCGTAAAACCTTGTAAAGAGCACAAGACATAAATGAAGCAAATATAATGTGACAACGATATGTTTTGTTACATATAAATCTGAAAACTTGTAAAAGCTGGAATATTATGAAACATCAAACACTTCTGAATAGCGCATAGGTATGTATGCCCGTTGCAACAGTATGTTCTTTCATCCATTAATAAAATAAATGGCCCTATAAGATTTAAGACTGTGAGTATATACGTGTGGATGTAATATGAACCTTGGAATGTGTTCATAGGACATGGATGCTACAACTGGCTACAATCAGTGAGGAGCATTGACGTGGAATCAATATCAGGCCTTTCTTACCTAATACAGCAGAGGCCTTACAGGCCTATTCCCAATTGAAGATTTGACTGTTTTTAGCTCAACTGGCCAAGGGCCAGCAGAGCTTATGGGATGGCGAGTTGTTCGTCGTCCGACGTCCGTCCGTCGTCCGTCGTCTGTTAACTTTTGTCTCGTTAACACAATAGGGCCTTCATTTTTCATCTGATCTTAACAAAACTTAAACAGATTATATCAATGAAAGCTCGGACAAGTTTGAAAACCAGCCAGATTGGACCATTAACAGCAGAGTTATGGCCCTTGATTTAGTTAGAAATGCTATATTTTGCCTCGTTAAGACGATAGGGCCTTCCTTTTTCATCAAATCTTTACCAAACTTTATCAGATAGTTAATATCAATGATAGCTCGGACAAGATTGAAAACCAGCCAGATCGGACTGGTAACAGCAGAGTTATGGCCCTTGATTTAGTTAAAAATGCTATATTTTGCATCGTTAAGACAATAGGGCTTTCATTTTGTTAATAGCAATGAAAGCTCAGACAAGTTCGAAAATCAGCCAGATCGGACTAGTAACAGCGGAGTTACGGCCCTTGATTGAGTTAAAAATGCTATATTTTGCCTCGTAAAGACGATAGGACCTTCATTTTTCATATAATCTTTACCAAACTTTATGAGATTGTTAATATAAATAATAGCTCAAAGAAGTTTGAAAACCAGCCAGATCGGATTGGTAACAGCGGAGTTATGGCCCTTGATTTAATTCAAAATGCTATATTTTGCCTCGTTAAGACAAAAGGGCTTTCATTTTTGATCCGATCTTTACCAAACTTCAACAGATTGTTAATATCAATGAAAGCTCGGATAAGTTCGGAAACCAGCCAGATCGGACCAGTAACAGCGGAGTTACGGCCCTTGATTCAGTTTTAAAAAAAAGCTATATTTTGCCTTGTTAAGAAGATATGGCGTTTGTTTTTCATCTGATCTTTACCAAACTTTCCCAAATTGCTAATATTAATGAAAGCTCGGATAAGTTTGAAAACCAGCCAAATCGGATCAGTAACATCGGAATTATGATTTTAAATTAGTTAAAGGTGCTATATTTTGCCTTGTTAAGATGATTGGGATTTGCTTTTCATCTGATCTTTACCAAACTTTACCAGAGTACTAATATTAATAAAAGCTCAGACAAGATCGAAAAACACCCAAATTGGATCAGTAAAACTGGAGTTATGGCCCTTAATTTAGTTAAAATGCTGTATTTAGTTCGAAAAAAAAATGATTTAAGAAGTGATTGGGGACACTCAGATCTGCCATAATCTCATTATGACACAAGGTAAAACTTCTATATCTCGTTCTTCAGTTTCTCTTCTTATATTTAAGGTAGACAGATTATAATGCTTTCATAATTTGAGACCAGTCGCAGACTCCTGCTGTGAAAAATGATGAATTCTATATAGATTCAGATTTCAGCAAAACTACAACAACAACAAGAAGTAGCATAAAATAGGCCATAGTCAGACTCTTTAAATAATTTTTTTTGACATATTTAGCAAATATAGGACTATTCTGAAAATACCAGTACAGTCTAAACATAATTGTCTTTAATTTGAGACCATTTGCAGACTATTGCTTTAAGAAATGACAATTTCTGTAGAATTACCAATGCAAGTACGTGCATACGTGAAATTTAGAGAATATTCTAAAAGCATCAGTGCAAATCTACGTCTCTAGTTCAAAAGCCAGTCAGATTGGACCACTGTAACACAGAAGTTATGGTGTCTGATTTAATTAAATATGCTATAATGTATTGTCTCGTTAACAAGATAGAACCTTCGTTTTTCATTTGATCTTTAACAAGCATCATCGGATTGTTTCATCTAATCTAATCTTTAGCAAACTTGGCAGATTGCTGATGTCAGTGAAAGCTTGGACGTTCAAAACCCCGCCAGATGAGACCAGTAACACTGCAGTTATGACACTAGGCTTTCTTAAATAGGATATAATTTGCCTTGTTCAGACGAAGGGGCTTCGTTGTTTATCTGATCTTTACCATAGTGGGGAATGGGTGGGGGTATTACATTTCTTTTAAAGGTTAAAATTGTTTTAAAATGATCACAATGCATTGTGTTTTTATTACATCTATTGCAATGTTTGACATTTAAAAAAATAAATGCGCTGGAAAGATCCAGTTTAAACGAAACCTAACTGGCAAATATTTTTGATAAAGCATCATCAAAATAAACTGACCGCTCAGTAGTGATGTACCAATTAATCGATTGTAACCGATCATTAGTTACTTAGGCATCCGATTATGATGATCGATTATGAAAGTCTGTAATCGATCATCGGTTGATGTAAAAATGCACTAAATTAATGTTCAAAATAGAAATAAACATGATTTTCCAGGAGACAACACTTGTGAAAATGAACATATCAACAAATAAACAAATGTATATCAATTATAATTATTTTGCTGTTGGAATGGCAATGGCATAAAACACAATACAGGAAAGAATACATGCTTAATCAGAAATAATTCTAAGTTCAAGACCTCAAACTCCCCCTCAAACTCAGATTAATATACACATGTTATGCTTCATTTTGACAAACCAATTATAACTGATGATTGATTTATCCTAGATGTTAAACAAATAATTATACAAATTAAAAATTTGCAATCTTGCCAATGTAAAATCGACAAGGGACACTTTTTGCTACAGTAAAGTGAATTCCGGTCAGATCTACGTCCGTGGTCCTTTGTGAGGTTTGGGAGGCGGAAAATATAAGAGAATATAATAGAACGCGCATGCGTAGTACTATATGTCGGCCATATGCAAACAAGTAAGTATTGAACAAAATATCAACCGGAAAAAGAAGGCATTTTCCAAATGTTTACGTTGGCTTGTACGCCCAAAACATATTCATACACAAATTTTATTGTATTGCATTGTTTCTTCTACATGCCTGATGCATGAACGTTATGAATAACCCATAAATAACGGACAAAACCAGTCGTGTTTTCGCAAACATAATTTTCCAAATTTCGGCAATTTCGCTGTGAAAATGAAATTCACATTATGTGAAAAGACGATCATTTGTTGTTCGTTATTTATTATTTTCTCGTATATCCAGCATGTTTTATGAATCCAGGAAAATGCATTTGAAATTCTACTTTCATAGAATTATTGAAGGACATCGACGTGTGAGGCAAGGTTTGAAAAGGAATTTGTAAATTGTATGTCTGACAGGGTCGACCCCATGGCATCAACAGAGGTTACTAAAGCTATCGAGCAATTTCTGCATAAACAACCACCGTATCTCAATCGATTAAACCATAAATATCATGCATGCATAAAACTCACCAAAGAGAAGAATCTGTTTAACTAGGCAATTTGTGTATGAATGCCCATGTTTTAGAACACCGTTTTCTTCAATATGTACCGTCTGAAATAATGCATACTGTGTCGTTACATATATCCTCGTATTTACCTATGAACTATAGGGCCTAAAGTGTCATATATTTATAAAAAATAAAAACCATAACTACCTATATTGTGCAATTTGTTTTTAATAATATTAGAGATTTCCGCTTATACTCGGCAGACCATCGGAGCATCTCCGCCAAGCTTTGCCCACGTGTGCACGCCACCGGTGTGCAGAGTGCCTGCAAGTTTCAGCTTGTTTTTGTTTGGGTAAAATAGGAGGATATTTTGGATTGGGACGGCCCCAAATTGGGCCAGCACAAATCCCTGATCATGTATACAGTCTCTTGTAGTATTTCGTTACCCTCGCCTAAATGAATATATTTTCCCCATTCTGTTTCAACTTTTTCTGCTAAATATTAAAAAAAAAATGGATTTGGATATATTTTTTTATTCGAATTGTAGGAAAAAACATAATTTTTGCCATTGGGAATGGTACCGTTTTTCTGTACCATTTATAAATTAAAAAAAACACACTGTGTTGTGATTTTGATGAAACTTGGTAGGAAGTATCGTCATGATGTCTAGTTGTGCATATATCGTTTGTGTTCCGGTTCAATGATTTTAATTTAGTTATGGCCCTTTCACATTTTAACTTCAATTTTTTTGTTGACACTAGTTACTGCTCCTAAACTACTTGTTGGATTTCGACGAAACTTGGTAGGAATCATGGGTATATGCCTGTCGCGTTTGTGTTTGGCTGAATGTCCCTTTGAGATTTAATTATGTCTTCCACCATACTGGGAGACATTGTTTTTAGCTTGGGTGTCTGTCTGTCTCTCTGTCCATCACAAGTCATGTCCTCTCCATATCTCTTGAACCACTTGAGGGATTTTGAAATAACTTGGCACAAATGTTCACCATATCGAGACGACATGCAGAGCGAAACTTTCAGCCACGTCCGGTCAAGGTCACAATTTGAGGTCGAATGTCATGTGCACTATATTTCGTGTCTTCTCCATATCTCTTGAACCGCTTGAAGGATTTTGAAATAACTTGGCACAAATGTTCACCATTTCGAGACGACGTGCAGAGCGCATGTTCCAGCCATATTCGTTAAAAGTCAAGGTCACACTGGGAGGTGGAAGGTCATATGCACTATATTTAGTGTCCGCTACGTATCTCTTGAACCGCTTGACGGGAATTTGAAATAACTTGGTACAAATGTTCACCATTTCGAGACGACGTGCAGAGTGCAACTTCCAGCCATATTCGTTCAAGGTCAAGATCACACTTGGAGGTGGAAGGTCATATGCACTTTATTTAGTGTCCGCTCCGTATCTCTTGAACCGCTGGAGGGATTTTGAAATAACTTGGCACAAATGTTCACCATATCGAGACGACATGCAGAGCGAAACTTCCAGCCAAATGTTAAACAATTCTCAATTGGCCATTTTATTGATGGAAAAATTCCGAATTTGGTCAATTTTACTATAGAAATTTCCCAAATTTACAAGGGTCCTTTTTACCAAAATACCTGGAAAAAGCACTGCACTTAGTGGTCAAAGGTCATAATTATGCACTATATATTGTATCCTCACCATATCTCTTGAACCGCCTGAGGGATTTTGAGATAACTCTGCACAAATGTTCACCATATCGAGACGACCTACAGAGCGTCACTTCAAGCCATGTCCGTTCGAGGTCAGGGTCACAGAGGTCGAAGGTTATTTGCACTACATTTTGTGTCCTCTCAATATCTCTTGAACCGCTTGAGGGTTTTTAAAATAACTCAGCACAAACGTTCACCATATCAAGATGACCTACAGAGCGTCACTTCAAGCGACGTCAGTTTGAGGTCAAGGTCACTGAGGTCAAAGGTCATTTGCACTTTATTTCGTGTCCTCTCCATATCTCTTGAACCGCTTGAGGGATTTTGAAATAACTTTGCACAAATGTTCACCATGTTGAGATGTGCAGAGCGCAACTTCTAGCCACGTCTGGTCGAGGTCACACTGAGGTCAAAGGTCATATGAACTATATTTCGTGTCCTCTCCGTATCTCTTGAACTGCTTGAGGAATTTTGAAATAACTTGTTACAAATGTTCACCATGTCAAGACGACTTGCAGAGCACAACTTCCAGCCACGTCCATTCAAGGTCACACTTAGAGGTCGAAGGTCAATTGCACTATATTTTGTGTCCGCTCTATATCTCTGGAACCGCTTGAGGGATTTTGAAATAACTTGGCACAAATGTTCACCATATCGAGAAGACTTGCAGAGCGCAACTTTCAGCCACGTCTGTTCAACGGCGAAGGCCATATGCACTATATTTCGTATGCGTTCCATATCTCTTGAACCACTGTAGGGATTTTGAAATTACGTGGCACAAATGTTCACGATATTGAGACGACGTGCGCAGTCAGGTTGGTTCATAAATTATGGGGCAGACATGTTATAGTCGCAAAAACGACCACGCCTAGTTTTAAATTTGAAATTTGTTGTCATTGCTACTTTAAACTTGTTGGATTTTGAAGAAACATGGTGGAAAGCATCAGTATTATGTCTAGTTGTGCATATCACGCTTGTGTTGCTGTACGATGATTTTTGACAGAGTTATGGCCCTTTGACATTTAAACTTGAAATATGTTGTTGCTGCTACGCATATTGTTGTCACCACTACTCATCCAGAATCACTTGTTGGATTTCAACAAAATTTGGTAGGAAGCAACGGTATTATGTCTTATGTTTGTATTTCGGTTCGACGATTTTTGACAGAATTATGTCCCTTTGACATTTCGACTCTAAATTGGTTATCGTCGCCTCTCGTAAATCACTTGTTGGATTTGGACGAAAATTGGTATGAAGCATTGGTATGATGTTTAGTATGATGTTTAGTTGTATATTTCTTTTTCCTGTGCGTGTGCGATGATATTTGACGGAGTTGTGGCTTTTTGACATTTAAACTTGACATTTAAACTTAAAATGTGTTGTCACCGCTACTCCTACTAAACCGGTTGTTATATTTGGACGAAAACTTGGTAGGAAGTAACCGTATGATGCATAACATCACGTTTATATTTTGGTTCATTGATTTTTTGACAGTACTGTCCAACCAGCAACACCCCAGGTCCATCTCCACCCCTGGGTGCATAATCCCTGGGTCATAACTTGGAAACTGTTGAGATCCCCTCCCTATAAGCAAATATACACTTGCTGTGCATGAATAGTCTGATACAACCAACGAACCAGCATTAACGAGAATTCGTCCCAGTTCTTCCATCTTTAAGAAAGATCCTCAGGTGTTTGTAAAGTTGTAAAGGTTATGCTACAATTCTTTGCAGATATGCTCTATTTATTATTTAAAAGAAATCGTGCTAAGGTATTTTCTTCAGACCTCTTCTAGCGATGATTGATAGGGTTTGGCCTACAACTTAAAACTGGTCAGCAATGGCTCTGATGTCGTTTCAGTTTTGACCAGATTTTAATGTTTCTGATGTTCGCTCCCTTAACATGTAATAATTCAAATTATATTGAGTTTGTGAAACTTGAGCCTTTTGTGTGTGTCACCTGAGTAGCATGGCAGACGCTTGGGGATCGTTTTGTCAGTCATTTTCTGTTGTCCGTCACACTTCAACCTGCAACTTCCCCCTCCCCCACACCCCCCACCTTTCAAGTACACAGGACATTCGGTCAGACAGACAGACATTTTTTGTCGACCGAAAAGACATATTTTTTATTAACGTGCAATAAAATGCTTGGTCACTTGAACTCGACATCCTTAAACAAATGTCCATTTATTGTACTATGAGCGACTGACTAAACGTTTAATGCAGTGACCCAACTTTCTTTTTAATATTAATTTTTTTATATAAAATTTTAGAATGGTGCCGCAATTCAGGGTCAAAAACTACACGAGGTCCCCGAAATTAAACTTCAAAACAGGTCCACGTTCGTGGTGTTATGTAGCTGCTTGCATTTGTGAATAAGCGTTCATTGGAATGCGTTCTTATGACACATATTTGCTATTAATGAACTAAAAATAGAACCAGTTTATACAATTCATCGAAAAATAAGAATAACAATATCACCGTTTAAAATTAATATTTGATCTTCCTTCTTTATTTCGTGGCGCAGTCTGTAGCGCGGCGGATTTGTAACCGGAAGCCCCGGGTTAATCCTCCGTGGTGCCGCTGAGTTTCGTCGGTGTGTTCTTGGGCAAGACACTTTCCCTTGGCCTCGTCAGTCGGATTGGGACTTAAACCGGGCGGTTCCGTGTATCGCTCTATCCTCCGAGCACGTTAAAGAACCATAGGAATCTATTTGTCTTGATAATAAGAGTAGGGCACGGTTCCCGGATTCCTATGTATCCTTCCCTCTCTCTGGGGCGGCTCTAAATAACCTATACTGTGTTGATGAGCCGTTAAACAACATTCAATTCAATTCTTTAGTTCAACCTGACAAATTTGCTTGACCTTTTAAATGTCAGTATGAAAGCTGTAATGCGATTGGTTCAAATCTAGTAATCGACCGATAATGAAATGCGAGGTTATGAATTGATCAATTTTAATCGAGGGAGAAAACTTTCTATTTATAAACAAATACGGCTTCAAATCAAATTACAAGCGATAAAAACAATGATTTCTAATTAGATTTTAATTTTAAAATGACAAGACAGAGTAAAGGGAAATTTACCAGCGATAAAATGACATTTATGATAGGATTTTAGTTATAAAAACGGCCGGACACTTGGACCGACTAACGGGGAATTCTCTGCCGGACATTTCAAAACTTTCGTGGAACACGCTTCTTATTATTCCAACATTTGCATCATTTATTTACCTCTTGTGTTTTCTTTTGAGATCATGCCACGCCTTAGAAAATAATCTTCTGCCCAGCAGTCGAAGACAAGTAGAGAGGCAATGAGGAACAAGAGAAGGGATGAGGTAAGTGTAGAACTAGGTGAGTATAAGACTGAGGATCCTGGCCTCGTTAAAAACAGGTCCAGACCCAAGACTGAGGATCTTGGCCTCGACAAAAACAGGTCCATAGACTTTTATAGAGATTGCAAAAGAGATTGTATTGAAGATTGTATAGAGATATGTACATTGAAAGATTGTATGTATAATATCTGCACAGACACTTGCATTAAGAATACCAATGCATATGTTTCATGTGATGCTGGTGATAATTTACCACAGTCAAGACCAGATGAGATTTTCCAAGATACAGCCTCCAGGAAATTTGAAACCACTTTGCAGCAAGATATGGTAAATGAATTGTTAGTTTCAACTTGCTCAGAAACATCTGCTGTGGAGCACATTCAGACTGCAAGTAATACATTCCTTGAACAGAATAATGAAACTGGTCCAAGAAATGATACCGAAACTGGAAAAACTGGGATTGAAACTGAAGGTATGTTTCTATACGAAACAATGGCTGTGCCATGTCAGCAAACACATATTGCAACAAGGATAAATGAAAGGAACAATTTACCATTTGGAGCTAAAGTAATGCTTTATGCCTCTTTCCATCAAGGTGACGATCGTTTTTGTGAAATATCACGGGGTAGGCAGTGTGTTGCAAATGCACTCTCTTCAATCTTGTTTTCACGTTATTCAAAAGTCAATAATTCCATAGAATTGGACACTATCCTTTCATTTGATGATCGTCTTTATAGAAAAATTGTTCAAAATTTAATTGCTAATGACAAATTCAGAAGCCATCTTTTGTGCTTTGATGACTTGCCAGATACAGTAGAATTTCACTCTGAAGAGATAACAGTTCAGAAAGGAAACATTGTCAATGGAAATCTCATATGTTGCATTAATAGTGTAAATTTACCTACGTTGCATGTTGCTATTCAGACTGTGTTAAATGAGAATTCCTCCAGTTTGATAATTGTTGGTGCGGTATGTTCAGCTGTCTTGTATAATAATGGGATTTTGTACTTCTTTGATTCACATTCCCATGGACACAATATTCTGTCTGCTCCAGATGGCTCCTCAATATTAATAGGTTTTGAGATTATTGATGATTTGATAACTTACGAGGGTCATTCAATAAGTTCTGTCACTAACGCGTTTCAACAATTATGTGCTCGTTGTGAGTGTTGATATTTGAAAAATGAAAGAGAGTTTTAATACCATTCCATTGATGGTAAAATGAATGCTGTATCTTTTGTGTGACGAAAGTTATGGAACATTTAATACACATCACTTATACATACTGAGGCATTTTCGTCCTGAGTTTTTTCAGGTATGTTTATTGTTACTTTGTTAAATGCCTGTTTCTCTTTAAATACCTCATACATAACCAGTTATATCTGTGCATTACAAGATTCAGAATTTAAGCATGGTAGATGAAAAGGCATTGTCTTAGAAATTAACATTTGAAGCTAACGTGTAAAATGAATTTAATGATAAATGGACATTAAATGGAAGGGCAGTCTTCTGAAATAGCGTTTTTGGATGATCAATATTTTCACTAAACATTGTACAACATTCTACAATAATGTGTTGAATATACAATTTAAACACTGAAGGACTAGGATTTGTAAAACAATATGAAATCATATTAATACTGTGAGAATAATTACGACATTTAAAAGATATTATAAATTTCCGTAAACAAAATGAAGAAAATCAGTGTTATTTCTGCTAAAATTAGGGGATATGCATTCACTCATATCTGGTTTGCAGCAAGACCTTTCCGAATTTTCGCCAATCATTTTCATGGATTATGGGTGAATAACAATAGATGACGTACAAGAAAATTTAAAAGCATAGAATTATTATAATATTTTTTACAACGTTTTGTAACAAGGACATTTTCAGAGATGCCAGTATCCAAAAGGTGTGGTAGGGGGAGGTACTTCAGGGGTATAAATAACCGGATATTTTTCATTTTTGTTGTCGAATTTAAGAGAGCGAATCCAGTAATACTATAAATACACTATTTTATCTCAGTGTAATATCAAGTTCAAAGGATATATACCTAGTGACAGAACTTTTTGAAGCACCCTCATATATGTATGCCTTTTATTCTAGTCTGAATATTGATTTCCCTTCACAGTTTGATGTTATACCAATTGATCTCAAAAAACCATCACTTGCTTATGACTTGATGATGCCAACTGTATCTACAGATCAAACAA
Organism: Cyrtodaria siliqua; assembly: GCA_037043455.1. NCBI lineage: Eukaryota > Metazoa > Mollusca > Bivalvia > Adapedonta > Hiatellidae > Cyrtodaria > Cyrtodaria siliqua. Next base: position 109,443 of record JAWPHD010007498.1, on the reverse strand, counting down.
ATCTCTTAGATAATTACTTCCAAGACCAAGAAACTAAGGCCTTAAGAAAACATGCTGCTGATATTGACAGGCATTCAAGCAAAGACAAAAGCCCTTACATGAAAACCTACATGAAAAATCGAAGGCAAAACCCTTTAATTAGAGCAAAAGAAAAGAATCAAGACCTAGAGAGTAGACGAACAGTCAGACAAGATCCTATTGTAAAGTTAGCAGAGACAGAAACTACGTCAAGATCCTTTAACTAGAACAAAAGAAAAGAATCAAGAGCTACAGAGTAAACGGCATTCCAGACAAGATCCTATTGTAAAGTCAGCAGAAAAAACAAAGAGACAGAAACTACGTCAGGATCCTTTAATTAGAGCAAAAGAAAAGAATCAAGAGCTAAAAAGTAAACGGAAAGCAAGACACGATCCTATTTTAAAGTCAGTAGAAAAAACAAAGAGACAGAAACTACGTCAGGATCCTTTAATTAGAGCAAACGAAAAGAATAAAGAGTTATAGAGTAGACAGAAACTACGTCAGGATCCTTTAATTAGAGCTAAAGAAAATTATCAAGAGCTAAAGAGTAAACAGAAAGCCAGACAAGATCCTATTGTAAAGTCAGCAGAAAAAACAAAGAGACAGAAACTACGTCAGGATCCTTGAATTAGAGCAAAAGAAAAGAATCAAGAGCTACAGAGTAGACGGAAAGTCAGACAAGATCCTTTAATTAGGGGCAAACAAAATAATCAAGAGCTAAAGAGTAAACGGAAAGTCAGACAAGATCCTATTGTAAAGTCAGCAGAAAAAATGAAGAAACGAATATTGCGTGAAGATCCTGTAATAAGAAATCATGAGGCTAAACTTGAATTGAAATCGAAACAAAAGAAACGAAATAATGTGTGCTACAAAGCTATTGAAAGCGAGAAAAGGCGTCTATCTAGGTCTTTTATATCTTTTAGGATACAGTAAAAGTCCAGAGAGAATCAATCTTTACGAGAAAAGCGAAAAAAGACAGATTTTCAAGCCAATGAAAAGACTTTGCGAGAAACAAGAAAATATGGTTCTGAACTAAATAAATGTATTTCGAAATTTATACAAACAATTTCCACTGGACCTGTCTATGTCTGCACCTGTTGTCACCAGACATGGTTTAAACATTCTGTAGAATCTGCAAGCACAGTCGCTTACATTCTTGATCCATCATTGGTAAAGCAGCATTTCACAAAATACTTATCTGTGGATGATAAAGAGTGGATATGTAAAACTTGTTCTAACAATTTAAAGAAAAATAAAACCCCAAGTCTTTCAGTTGCCAACAAAAACACATTTCCAATTAAGCATAAAGAACTTGAGTTACATCAGTTAGAAGAGAGGCTTGTTGCATTAAGAATTCCATTCATGCAAATTAGAGAACTTCCTAGAGGTGGGCAACTATCTGTGCAAGGAAATGTTGTTAATGTGCCAGTGGATATCCAGCCTGTCATTGAAAGTTTACCTCGAGTTTTTGATACACAAGTAACAGTGCCAGTGAGGCTAAAAAAGAAACTTTCATACAAGAAGTGTGACTTTACGGAAAATGTACGCCCATTACAAGTTATCAGCGCCCTTCATTGGTTGATGAACCATGGTGACTTGTACAAAAATTCTGGTATCCATATTGATGTAACTGGTTGCAAAAGACAACTGAAAATTGCTCAGAAACAGTGCAAGAGTTCTTCGGAAGAACTAATATGGGGGAATTCCCTCCTACAGATGATGTTATGACTGAAAAAACAGAAAATATGACAAGCAAAAACGAAAATGACTATGAATCTGCTCATTTTATTGGAATTGATGAAAATGAAAAAGTTGTTGGTAACAGTGATACAATAATTGAATCGGCTGATCCAACGACTGACACTATTTACACATTTGCACCTGGTGAAGGACAAATACCCATAAGTTTATATCAAGATATCAATGCTGAGTATTTATCATTTCCATCAATATTTTGTGGTCAAAAGAGACCTGAAAATGAAGAGATATCTGTTCCTGTTCATTATATTGACATATGCAAAATGGAACTTCGCCATGTTGATAGAAGGGTGACCTCAGATGTTCCAAATATTTTCTTCAAAATGAAAAAACTGCAAAAAGAAACAAGTTTCAGACAAAGTGCATCTAGCCTAAAGAAGATGTAAAACAGAAGGCAAAAAACTGAAAGTGTCACAGGTTTTAAGCCCAGAATGTAAGGATAATCTAGTAAAGCTTGATGAAGGCTTTTATATTTTTCGAACTTTGAGGAGTTCTCCACCATACTTGGAAGCTCGGAAGAAAGATGTTTTTGCCATGATACGCCAGTTAGGTTTGCCTACAGGGTTTAACTCGTTGTCCTCTGCAGATACAAGATGGGTTGATTTGCTGAAGAGTTTAGCAAAAGTTAATAGTGATAAAACTCTTAATGATGATTGTCACAGGATGACCCAAGTGGTTGGGGCTAACTTAGGAAAGAATCAATGATGGTGAATGCATTTACATAAGTTTAATGCAACTTTTAAAATATGATAAATATATATACAATTATCTAAAAAAACGAGCGAATACACAGATGAACTATGAAAAGAATGTTCTCATGAACGTTTAAGGCGTTCTTAGTATTGTAATAAATACTGAATGTATACGAAACTAAAGTGTTGTTAAAGTTATAACAATGTTGATCTATGATCTAGCGCAATAACTGTAATGCGCGAGAGCTCATGAAGATGATGATGCGCGAATCCAATGGGTGATTGTCATCAATTGCCTTCTATAAGGGTTGATGACGCGATATGTAAGATGATTAACCTCCACTGAGGTTGTGTGTGACGTTCCTCCAGTGAGGACTGATAAGGGGCCCACCTTGTGTTCCGGGGGTTGTCGCTACTAAAACCTGGCCATGCTGCGTCTCCACCGCTCTTTACGTTAATCATTGAAGCTTAGCTCCACTCCAACCCTGTATGGCTTAGGCTGTAATTATACATATGTTTTAGATGTCGGTTGACAAACATAACAATCTTGCATAATTATCATTACCCAAACAAATCATTATTCAATAAATATATGTAAGCTGTACTAATGATGAGTAGCAATGTATACATATTATACAACGCCATGTATACGCCAAGTACGTCGCTGTTAACTAATGTAATATGCAACGTTATCAAATCACTCGTATATTACACTCACTGAGTTATGCATGCACACATGTATGTCACCTAATACCCACATTATACAACGCTATGCATACGCGTCGAACATTTATCCTAGTCACTCATCTCATTGTTAACTAATGTTAACAATCGTGTATTACAATCACTGAGTTATACGCCAACGTTAACTAATGCACCTATTATCCACTGTTATCAAATTAATATTGTTTTACAATTAATGATCAATTACAATAATTACATCTAATAAAGTAACTTCAAAATCATATGCTAGTCTAAAGTTAATGTTTGAGAAACATCAAAGCTAACCGGATGTCGTAACCGCCTACCAAGATGGCGCCGCCCACTGAATACAAATGTACGATAAAAGTTTAATAAAATAAATACTGACCACATACTGCCTGTGAATTTCGCCGTCCAACTTCTGTTCCAAACAAATCAACTATCAAGCAATCCCGGCCAGAACTAGGAGACAATGTGTTTTATAGCAAACATTACGCCCAAACCATTATTTCCCCCGTTCAGTCCGTGACATACGTGGCTAAATTCGCAGTATTAAAATCTACACGAGAGGCCCCTTACACAATTTTGTCGTTTAAGGAATATAGACATATGCGTTTACATGCATTAGCACAAAACTAAACTTATTACACGGCCTCTCTGGCGGCCACTTAAAATGTGCACGCTTTTACGTGTTACATGAATATATCATGGATATTGTGAATTTGTTTTAACTCAACAATAGATTAGGGTGTAACTAACAACTTACAAGAGCTATGTTCGACCAATACGCTCTACCCGTGACATTTTGTGACAATGATGATGTTAAGAAAATGACTTGGGCTGGCAAAACTAAACTCGTTCAGACTGATCCAGTGACATGTGTCAGATAATTTGACCACCGTGTACAGGAGTTCATAGGAACTGTACTTAAAAGCAATCATGAATCTTAGGGAAAAGTCAAAGATTACGTTTACCGTGTTGAATTCCAACAGAGACGGTCTCCACATATTCACATGCTTCTATGGATTGCAGATGCTCCAGCATATGAAACGCACACAGATGAAGAAGTGGTATCATTCATTGATCATTATGTTTCGTGTTTAAAAATTGATGACCCAATTGTTGACTTTCAAGTACATAAGCATTCTCGATCATGCAGAAAAAGGAGAAAGCTTTTTGTAGATTTGGATTTCCAATCCCACCAATGAAACAAACAGTTATCCTTGAACCTCTTGTTGCAGATCAAGCTAACATCAAAAAGCACAAAGAACTGTTTGTTTTAATCCAACAGAAGTTGAATGAAATAAAAGAATGTGATTTATCGTTTGAACAATTCTTAGAAGAACTGAACACAGATAAGGAAGATTATCTTAAAGCTGTTCAAAGTTCATTGGATGGACCCAAAGTCTTTTTGAAAAGGAATGTTGCTGAGGTAAGAATAAATGCCTACATGAAACCCATTCTAACAGCTTCGGGAGCCAATCATGACCTTCAGTTTGTTTTGGATCCATATGCATGTGCTGTATACATAGTGTCATACACCAGTAAAGCCCAAAGAGGAATGAGCATCCTTATGAGTGAAGCATGTAAAGAAGCAAGAAAAGAAAACATGGATTTAAGGAAGCAAGTAAGACATATTGGTAATAAGTTTTTGAATAGTGTTGAAATCAGTGCACAGAAAGCATGCTACCTTGTTCTGGAACTTCCAATGACCAAAGCTACAAGGGATGTAGTATTCAGAAATACTTCACCACCTGACAAACGTACATTCCTTTTGAAATCAAGGGAAGTGTTGGAAAAAATGGATGAAATTCAACAGAAATTGAGGCAGACAATATAATTAAAAGGTATTCAAAAAGGCCAAAGCAACTTGAACACTGAAGTCTTGCTGATTATGTATCACAACTTGAAATAATATATCCAGCATCTGATGACATGGTTTTATGAAGAAAATGAGCATAATGATAATGAAAGAAATGAGCCTGAAGAAATTGATCCAGACATGTTAGTTGAGGAAGGAATAAACATCACGTTGAAAAGTGGCATCAGAATTAAATCCAGAAAAAAACCTAAAGTATTACGTTACGTTCGTTATTCATTAAAAGTGGATCCAGAAAACTATTACAGAGAAAAACTGTTATTATTTCATCCATGGCGTAATGAGAGCGAAGATGTTTCAGGTGGACATAGTTCTTATGAAGCTGGTTACTTTTTTTTTAAGAATTTCATAGACTTTAAAGTCAGAGAATATGAGAAAAATGTTGATTAGTTAAATGAGGCAATGGAAAGGGCTGCTGATGACTTGAACTTCGATGAAATAGCACCAAGCAATGAGCAAAGAGAATCTGATGACCTGCACACGGGTTCGATGGTAAGTGACCAGTTTGTTTATTTTGATCCAGATCGTCCGGAAGTACAACGTCAGTATGACATAGGAAAGTGCATTGGTAGATATTACTGTTAATACTAAACGAATGTCTGATGCACATTATAGATCTTTTATACAGTCGCTAAATAGAAAACAACAAGAGTTCTTCCAGCATGTTCTGCAAAGTGTCAAAAGAAACCTGGTGGTGCAGGTGTTGGAAAATCAGTAGTTGTCTCAGCTTTACATGAAGCTTTGATGCGACATTTGTCTTCTTCGGCAGGGGACAATCCTGATGTATGCAAAGTACTTTTGTGTGCGGTGCTACTGTAAAAGCTTGGATGACTATCCACTCACCATTTTGTATCCCGGCTAGTCAAGGCTACTCCATCAAACCATTAGATAGTGACACACTTAACACCTTACGAACCATATACAGAGATCTTGCTGTTTAATGATTGACGAAGTTTCAATGGTTGGAAACAACATGCTGATGCTAATCAATCACAGGCTTCAACAAATTAAAGGTTCAACTTTGTTTTTTGGTGGTGTTCACATGATTCTGATTGGCGACCTGTTTCAATTGAAGCCTGTTATGGATGGATGGAGTTTTGAAAACTTGAAAAACAACTTTGGTCCTCTTGCAACACATTTGTGGCAGGAATTATTTGCAATGCATGAACTTGACGAAATCATGAGAAAAAAAAGATGACAAGGAGTTTGCAGAGATTTTGAATAGGTTACGTGAAGGAAAGCATCAACAAAGCGATATTGAAGTTCTTAAAAAGCGTGAAATCAAAACAACAAATCCAGATTATCCAAAGAATGCCATTCACCTTTTCTGCACAAATGCCAGCGTGGATTTATTTAACAAAGAAGCATTCGATTTATCACCTAGTATAACAATTGTCACAACAGCTTTGGATGTTGTATTAGGAGATGATACTAAATCTGTAAAAGAGCAAGTAATTTCTAGGTTGCCAAATGATGCCTCAAAAACGGCTGGTTTGCAAAAGAAACTAGGTATAGCTGTTGAAATGACGTATGACCTATGTGCAAATCTTGATGTTATGATGGATTAGCCAATGGTTCAAGTTGTTGTATTAAATTCATAGAAAGCAAACAACAAAATACGAATAGACCAAGTATTGTTTGGGTAAAATTCTATGACCAAAACATAGGTTCTGAATGGCGTGCTAAATACAGACATTTATATCATATTGGTATTGATCCTTCTTGGACACCCATTTTTGATATCAAAAGAAACTTCGTTTACTTCAGAAAGACATTTCTGAGGATTCAATTCCCACTTCGCCAATCTGCAGCCAAAACCATACATAAATCACAGGGTGACACTTTGAATGAAGTTGTTATTGACATGTCTGGCACACGAGTCTTTTCTCATGCCCACAACGTTGCCATTAGCAGAGCAAAAACACTACAGGGTCTCAATATTTTGAATCTAAATGAAACAAAGATATCAGTGTCTGAAAAGGTTAAACAAGAATTGACTAGGTTACGAAATGAACGAGTTCTTGCTTTGTGTTATGTTCCACTATATCAAATTCAACATACTCTGGCAAAACTTATATTTTTGAATATTCGATCTGTGAAAAGCCATAAAGTTGACATTTTCGAGGAACCAAATGTTCAAGATGCAAACCTGGTTTGTCTTGTTTAAACATGGTTTGTCTGTTTGCGTGTTTGTTTTTGTGTTTTGTGGTTGACTGTCGTCCTTGAATGCTGCTTTCCCTGTCCGATATTTTTGTCTTTCTTTACTGCTAAAGATGAAATGCATACTTTGAATGTACCAGGATATCAGCTATTCAGAGCAGACGGGTACCAAAGTGAGATCACAACGCCTCACCGGGGTATTGCATTGTATTTTAAAGAAGGTATCCCTCTTGTTCAAAACAAAACACTCATTCAACAAGATTTTGAAATTGTTCTGACAGAACCATTGTTTGACATGAGAAGAATAATTGTTGTAACATTGTACAGGTCTCCCTCATGTTCAATAAGTTCCTTGAGAAAACATTTACTCGAGTTTGTGTCACCAGTTACATACAACACAGAATTTGTAATTCAAGGCGACTTTAATTCTGATATCTTACAAGAAGATTCAGTCATGGCCTTCATTGAAGAACAATTTCATTGCAAGCAAGTTGTTTTGAAAGCGACTCATGATTCAGGAGTTAGTTGTTCTGGAAGCGACTCAAGATTCAGGATCACTTATAGATCATAATGTTTACTCAAACATTGAATCCATTAAAAATGAAGTGATAACGTGTGTTTGGTCAGATCATGACTTAGTTTATTTTGCAATACCTCATTAAAGAGTCATTTATCACACATTGTATCTAGAAAGTTTACAATAAATAGCTTATGACTTTAAAAAACAACAATATCAGTTTGATGTGGTAGTACTATATTCTTCAACCCACCAGTGTAAAATTATTCCTACTAATACTGCATGAATAAGGCGGTTTATGTCGGAAATGGGTTGACCGCCACTTTTCAGTATATATGTAATCAAACTTGGTAAAGAGACCTATTAAGAGACCACCTACTGCAATATATTGATCACCATTTCATTTCCCAATTGTATTGTTTTAAATTAAAACACTCCTGTATTAAGAGACCACCTATGTTAATAATATTACTCTTCATTGAGAGATCTCTTCATAAACTTGGTCTCTGAACACAGGTTTCACTGTACTTTAATAGTTAACTGATCACATCAATGCATTTGTTATTATGAACTTTTGTGTATTAAGAAGATTTTGTTTTATTTATTAAAGTTTGATATTCATATAAAAATTTGTATGCTGCCACCACCAAATGGTGAGGATGCATAAAGCATTAGACATGTCCATCCATCTGTTCGTCCTGAAAAGTTTGTGTTTATCTCCTCTCACAGATTTCAACCGATTGTTTCGAATCTTTACAGCCCCGTGCGGTTCCCGGGTGCCCCCGTTTGATCACGGGGCAAAGAATAGGGCCACTGCAGATCTCTTTGGAGGGGTAGGCAGAGGGGTAGAATCCCCTCAAATTCATGTTCATTTTATCATTTTTTATTCATGTTCATTAAAGGTCTTCATCATGATCCCTCCATTGTTTCAGGTGCTATCTCGCTCGCATCAAAAGAGCAGCGGCAGCAAAAAACAATAAACGTGGCTCCAGCGTAAATAGAGTTTCTACGATAGAACTTGCAGCAACTCTGCAGTTCAGGGTGAGAAGGTTCTAGGCCCATTTTCCATATTTTATCTCGATGTACATGGAAGATTAGCCTGGCATGTTCATGCCTGTTAGGCGCCATATAACCTTTTCATGTGCTGGTGCGCCTTAAAACCCAATTCACTCAATCGAAACCTTACAGGATCCTTACCTATCAAGACGTGCATATCAGTTCGCCAACAAAATCAACCTTGTGTTAGCAAAGTTAAAGCCCCTTTTTCTTAAGATTTGATGTGATGTGCGGATTGTATTTAATGGGGGCATCCCTGTCCCATAGACATATTCCTAATTTAAACTGTATCATGCATAATTGAATTTATATGTTTGTGATGCTAGAAATGAGGGTTATTATTATAAAGGTCATTAGTGTATTATACTTTTTTTTAACTGTACAACAAAAGGTAAAAGTATGAGTTCCCATTTTCATTACATATTCTCTCATAAGATTAAATCTATCATTTGCACTATATCATCAATAATTATTAATATGCTCCCCGTGGGGTTGCCGGGTAGAATACAACCACTGCAAAGCCCGCTACATGCAGAGGTGTAGAACCCCACCTTCATGTTCATTTTGTCTTTTTTATCATGCTCATTCAAGGTTTTCTTCATGACACCGCATATGCAAATGTGGAAATGTGGCAATGTCCATCCCTGTTTCGCACCATATAACTTTCTTGTGTTGGTGCGTGCGTATAACCCCAATTCAGATCAATTTATTACACATTTTAAATATACCCCTATTCGGCCAATATCAATCATGATTTTAACTTAAACCTGCATGCATATATTTAAATAAACAGTAAAGAAAAAAGCGAGAAATTAATTATACCTCCACTTCACAAAGTGAAGTGATAGCTTTGTGAAGTGGTAGCTATATTGAATAACGTAACACATTTTTGTCGTGCGCGTCCTGTCATGTCGCGTCCCGTAACGACCATTTCTCAAACTGTTTTGAATGGGTTGTTCCCAAACTTCATATACACATAACAACTTGTGACCTTATGTCCCTCTATATCAGCCATTGTTGATTGCCTATTTTTTACCGAATTATGGACCTTTGACTTTGTTTAAGCGAGGGTATTCATCACCTTCAGTGATAGTTCTAGTTTTATCTTAGATATTCCACTGTAGAGTTAAATTATATATTGTCAGGGCAATATTATTAGCAATTAATAATATGGTAAATAAGATTGTTTTGAACTTTTCTAATAATATGTGGTAACGATTAGTAAATATGGAAGTTATGTAGAAAAATTAAATAAATCTGTGAGTTTGAAGACAGTCAAGATTATCATGTGTCATTTTAAATACATGAGCTGTTGTGAAAGTGTTAAGATTAATATAACGATAAAACATGATTAGTTAGATGAATAACAGACTTTGTATACTAGGTTGTATTATTAGTATTATTTGTTAACTTTACTTGTATTATCATTTTGCTGTATAATGACATCAAGTTTGGCGAAGATGACGTGAAAGACTAATATGAAGATAGCGATATGGTCAGATTTCAAGCACCTGGTCTGGGAACACTTGATTACAATGCCATGCACTTTTAATAGACAAGGATTCTTCACATTACCAAACATTAAGACAGTGGCAATATTATATCGTATGATGCGTGACGTCCTAAACAGGACTCGCGGAATTCCCCAGAAATTCGCGGCATATGGAAAGATTAACAATATCCTAACCATTTAACTGGAAATTAACGGATGTTCCTGAAAGGTATGATTTTTTATATAAAAATGAATATATTAGTAGCTCGTTTGTCTATAGAATAGTTAATAAAGTGCCGAAATGTGTCTAAAATCAGGGTTCAGAAAACAGGACGTCCTGAAAAAGTAGTGGGTGGGGAGTCGGACGGATTACGCTGATACTCGATATTTTAAGTCTTGTCATTGAAGGAAACGTCTAGTGTTGTGTTCCAGTATAAGTGAAAAAGTGTCATAATTGAAAGGGCATTTATCTTCCAAGTGTGACCATTCCAGGATGGCAAAAAATATTCTGTGCCATAAACGCTTACAGAAATAACCTCAGCTATAGAGAACTGGACATGATTACTGGACATCCAACAAATGAAAAGGAACTTTAAACTACTTCCATAAAGATAATCTGAAAAGTATAGAAACAGAAACGTATATATACATGGAATTACAGTTTTTACCATCGATTCAATGTTTGTGATATAGACCATGTAGACAAAACGACAACAACGGTTTACATAAAAACACTGAATTAATGTTCATTTTATCGTTTTTGTTCATGTTCATTAAAGGTCTTCATCATGCCCCCTGCGTTGTTTCAGGTGCCATCTTGCTCATATCACTAGAGCAGTGGCAGAAAAACAATAACGTGGCTCCAGCGTAAATGGAGTACCTGCAATAGAACTTGCAGCAACTCTGCAGTTCAGGGTGAGAAGGTTCTAGGCCCGTTCTCCATATTTTATCTCGATGTACATGGAGAATGAGCCTGGCATGTTCATTCCTGTTAGGCGCCATATAACCTTTCATGTGTTGGTGTGCCTTAAAACCCCAATTCAATTCAATTCATTCTTGATGCCACCACATGACCTTTTTGTGTTGATGAGCTGGAAAACCAAATTCAACTCTGTTTTGGGAATGTTTTGAGTAAAATAAAATGTTGAATGTACTGGTAATCAATCCTGCATATTATGTTGCATTATACAGTTTAGATATATATGTATTTTCTTTTTTTACGCTTTCCCCTTTTCATTCCTGGGTAAGAATAGTAAAACTCATGTTTATTTTGTCATTTTTGTCATGTTCATTAAAGGTCTTTATTATGCCTGTATTGTTTCAGATGCATCATTGTCCTCGTCTGTCGGATGGGGACGTAAACCGGGTGGTCCCATCTATCGGTCTATCCTCCGAGCACGTTAAAGAACCATAGGAATCTATTTTATAATAAGAGTAGGGCAGGTACCCAGATTTCTATGTATCCTTCCCCTCTCTCTGGGACGGCTCTAAATAACCTATACTATGTTGATGAGCCGTTAAACAACATTCAGTTCAATTCATTGTTCCACAAATGGTTCTATGGCCATTCTGCATATCTTTATCTCAATATAAATTGTCGGTGGGCCTCACATGTTCATCCATGTTGGCATCAAAACAACAACAATGTGTTCTGTATATCATCATAATTACCTTTTATTTCTCTACTCATATGGATAAAACGAATATATCACTAGACCCATAGAAAGCTTTAAGAAAACAATGTCTTTTGTTATATACAACTGTATGACCTTAATAATTATATATATGTGCATTCCTTTGGGTACATTTCAAAGTCACAACAACTTCAACTCAGTGTTGTACTTGTGCTTTTTTATACGAACAACTTTGTCATATAGAAAACTGTTACGCTGTTTTCTCATGTTTTCGCTAAGGCAGAAGCTCGGACCTCACTTTATGCGCATTATATTTTTTGTTATGCTCATTAAAGGTTTTCATCATGACCCTGCATGGGAACGTGGCTGCATCGTAAATGGAGTCGAATTTTCAGCAACTCTCCAGTTCTGCTGGTTTACAACAAAATTATATATTTAACTATATGAAGGGTAGATTTGCAATGTCATTTTCTGTCAATGCCATTGATGTGACATTTTCTGATGGTCTACTGTAAAACCCATTTCTACTTGATTAATTAGCATGTAGTCATGTACCATTAACTGTGATACTGTTAACTAGTATTATATTACAGTTGTTCTTGTTTGTTTATCTTTAGATAACTGTTAAAATAAATTGATATACTTAGCACTGTGTGTTCTGTTCTTTGTTAAAGCCAATACATCATACTATTCTTTTCTTATTTTGTCTTTATGTGAAATGTAGGTACATTACATAGTAAAACACTAAAATTGACAGCAAAATGAATTCCAGAGTGTATAATTTCATACAAAACTTTCAAAAAACCATGACTTATAGTCAAACTCCATTCATCAATGTTATAAGAGCCAGTAGAGCGTGCACAGGCCGTCTTGGGCCTCTTGTTTCCCTATTGTAATACCAAAGTGTGGAATATTAACCTGACAAATCTCTTCCATTCGCTGCTGCCGTCTGTCAACATCTGTCGCAGGACACACTTTCTTTCATTACTGCTGTCTCTCAACACCTGATGCAGGATACACAACAAGGCATAATACCTTTACACTGGAAAGACAAACCGCAACACCATGTAAAGAATAGCACAAGACATTAAGCCATGAAATAACTTCGCAAAGTCTATGGTTTATAAATGCACAATTATGAAACGACAAACTTTGCAAAATAGTGCACAGTACCAAATGCTTGCCTGATGTCGAAATATCTGGTCTATAAACCACGGAACACAAAATGCCATAATAGATTCTATTTTGACAACAACCTCAAATGGAGAAGAGATGGAGGATATAGGCTTCCCATTCAACATACCTCGACCAAGGAGCAATGCATGTGGAAAACCGTCAATGTGAATGGCCATATAAAGCCATGAAGAACTTAACCTACAAATGCAACACAGTTCAACTTCAGACACGCACCAAACCGCCAAATGCCTTCCTTAACTGCTAAACAATCTAACCAAACTTCTTGAAAATCAAGCAACCTGCAACGCTGCAGCAAAGCGAAGTACCGCAACACTGAAATAGAAAACATTCAAACTGTCAAGATATTATAACAGTAAGCTGTTAGTATACATATTAAATATCAAGTTGTTTATTTCATTCATCTACACCTACTATAAAAACAAGAGGCCCAAGAGGGCCTGTTGATACTCTACTGGCTAAAGATAAAGTTTACGTGGAACCGACCATAACTCTTTCACAAAATCATTCAACCAGAACATGCTATGATATATGCAACTAGGCTTGGTACAGATCAGCCCTGCCACGTTTCGTTGAATTGCAGCCAGAGGTTTAGGAGAACTAGTCTGTACAAACAGCGATTTCTTTCCTTATATAAGCGGTACCGATAAACGGACCCGTTCCCAATCGAACAAATATACGATTTTCTCCTAATTTGAAGAAAACAATTCTCAATTTCGAGCACGATATCGGCAATGAAAAAAACGATCCTCTCCGATATCTATTACAAACCGGATGTTTACAGTCTATCATAACATAGACTATTTAACTGCGCATGTGTATGCCTATAGGGATATGCGTATTGACAATTGCCTCGATATTCAAGACGAGGCCGGAGTTTTTCGTTTTAATTTTAGCAAATGTTTTATTACCACGAATACAAAATGTAACGTTCTTTACAAAATGCAACTAAACCCCTCTAAAAAAGTAAAAACTCAACGAGAATAAAACGAAAAATCAAAAGAATATGACCGAGAAAAACGTACACGCATAGAAGAAAGGGCGAGATTGGCTCGAATTTCGCGACATCAAAATGTTTTGTTCATTTAAATCCGACCTTTGGACCAGGAGAGTTAATTCGGACGAAGCGTGTGCATTAAAACCTTAAAAGGGCAAACAATCATTCAACCAGAACACGGCAATGACATGTGCAACTAGGCTTGGTACTGATCATCCCCGCCAAGATTCTTTGAAATCCCGGAAGGAGTTCATAAGAGACTAATAACAATTTCAGACTGCACACCGTTCTCGGTTAAAAATAATATCTCAAATAAACTACAACACAACTAAAAACAAACGCTAAGATTACACAATCAACAAATAATTAATCGTCAACTGAATGTCACATTTATGACGCCTTTAAATGCATTTACATGAATAAATAAACTAAATTAAGATTTCACAGCAATGCGCATATGACCTGACCGTGTGTAGACATCACTGCGCAAAACACTTTATGTGGTGCCGTTCTGGCAATGCATAGTATCATGAGTATGTATATGTAAACCAATGTACATTTTTAAAATAATTTTTTTTGCGTGACATGGATAAGAAATGATCACTCTTCAATTTAGGTATGTTGTACATTTATAAAAATAAAGTGTATTAGTTACGTCGCAGACGATGTATATCAGAAGTGGACTCACTGTTGACGAAGTGTATTTCATGCACAATCACACAGTTTGAACTATATGGAGGCCACGTTTTGTATATTATTTCTCAAAATAAAGCATCTCCGTGGCCGAATGGCTAGGACGTTGCGTTGTAAACCTTCACCTCTCACCACTGCGGGTTCAAATCTCATAGGGAGCTCGACTTGTAAGTAAAGAAGTGTCGTTTCTTACGGATGGCGGGAGGTGTACAGTACTGGTTCCAGGAAAAGTGGATGGTCAGCCTCTACCACAAAAAAAATCGACCGTCATATATAACCTTACATGTGATTAAAATGACGTAAAACACCATACAAACAAACTCAAATAAAAATATTCTATTCCATTCTAATAACAACGACATGAACAAGCGTCACATTATGAAAACATAAAAATACACAATTTTGTATCTGACCTCATCGCATAGGCACACAAACTACATTTAAAAACACAGTAAAATGACAAAGTTTCGCATATTACTTAATATACGCATGTGTTTATTTATTTAAAATAACACTTCAAAATGTTGTATAGCTATTTTAAGGCGTCTGGGGGTGTCCACTATTTGAAATGAATAGCGTTCGCTTTTATCACGAGCGTGCGAAAATAAGAGAGCGAAGATAATGGTCTAATTTTACATTTTGGATACATAAAATGTTTCTATTTTTTTCGAAAAAGTTTACTAAGTATCATAATGGACACTTTTAAGTTGTTATCTTCATATAATTGCTATATCATTGTGTGTCTGTGTTTGTCAGTGGGTGTTTGGGGGTGTTTATACGGACCGGGAAAAGGGCACCCTCCAGGTTTTGTTTTGTTATTATTTTACTTTAGCTACCAAATAAAAAACAATACAAAACAAAACGAAAAACAGAAACGTCGCTGTAATGTTTATAAACACACTGCCTTCCCATATTTAACTTGCAGATTGAATAACAAATCAAGTTTTGTCACCAAGCGCATTAAACTAGGTAACGCTATGCAAACACAAACAAACCATTCATCAACTGCAAATGTATGCTAGCTATCTTTAATTTGACAAGTACAACAGAAGACAGTGTAACTGTTATGCACATTAAAACACATTTTCTACTTACGGTTACTTGTATATCATATGCCAAACTCCAAAATGTCAACGTCTCTCTCTCTATGAACATGTCAAGCAAAATTGCCGCTCACCAAAGAAAAACAAAAAGCTATGAAGTCACGCTCTTCCGTTAATACATTACTTTCATGAAACACCTCCCGATTATTAGCGTTTTGAGCAGCGATATCTAAATCACCTTTACGCATATTATAACAAACTCATATACTTAGGGACCGGGCAATATCTATTGGGGGTTGGGACCGGTGCAAAATGGCATGGGACAGGTACTTTTTTTGTCGCGACAAACCATGGGACGATACTTTTTTTTCCGCTAGCTTGCCATGGGACGTACACTTTTTTTAAAGTCAAATTCTTTCCCCCAAAGAAAAACTTTAAACAATTACAAATATTGAAGCGCCTGTTTTTATAATATCCGCGGAATCCCGAAAAAAGCCGCGAAATAAATTCGGAATTCCGGTCTTCGAAGTAATGGACATAGGTTTTAATAGAAAATAATTCGGACTTCGGAAAAAATAAAAAATAAATTCCACGGACAGATTCATTTTTCTTTGGACAAAATTGTCCGAATATGTATTTCTTCGGAAAACATTCAGGCATCAGCAATAGTTTGGAAAATATTCGGACATCGGTATTTCCTTCGGAAAATATTCGGGCATCGGTATTACTTTCGGAAAATATTTGGACACCGGCATTTCTTCGGAAAATATGCTGACATCGGCATTTTCTCAGACATCGGCATTTCTTTCGGAAAATATTCGGACATTGGTATTGCTTTCGGAAAATATTCAGACATATGCATTTATTCAGAAAATATTCGGACAGAAATAATCTTTAAATAAAATTAAAAAAAAATAAAATTTATTTTTGAATAAAGAAAAGCGGAACAAATTCCACTTTTTACTAATCGTTCTTTCCTCTTATTAGACATGTATCCGATTTCTGATTTTCTTTGACAAAATTACGCTTTTTCGATTTGGTTCAGAAAATATTCAGATTTGATTTGTGTTTACCAGTAGAAAAACATCTCAATTCTGTTGTTGAAATTATTCCAATTTCTGCTTGATTTCCGGAACAGTCTGGTTTTCTTTCGAAAATCGTTCAAAGAAAATCGTTCGCTTTCAAATTTCTGCAGAAGCAAATCTGTTAATTATATTAGTCATGCATATTGACAAAAGGTTCATTATAAATGGCCTTCTGCAAATGTATATAATGTATTATTTCAATTTGTATTCATATAGTAAAAAATAACCTTGTAACTACCAGTTTTGAAGAACTTTTTCTACATTAGGCGAACGTGTTCGTGTCCGAAATGACCTGCTGAGTTACGTCCCTTATATGCATTATCGCCATTTACATAAAATGAAAACAAAGTTTGTTGCACGGTTCACATTCAATATAACTTGTTTTTGTTGAATGTTATACATGTAGCGAACTGAAAATACAGTACAGTACTGAATCAATGTAATTTAGACTGTATTATGTATATTAGAATACCTGTTCGGTTTAAAATAATTATATTCTAATACATGTACATATAAACAATTTATGCAGACTTATTAAACAGGGACTGTATGTTAAAATAATAATAATAATAGACTTTATTTATTAAGGGGAAACACATTTAGTTTGTGAACTAATCTTCCATGTGGCCCTCTAACAGGTCTTGCTATTAATTAAGCTCACACAATGCTTTGAAAGCTTAAGCATCATGCACCAATTCTATCGGAATCTTGAATTAGTTTTTAATAATAAGACACTTAAATTTACTTTTGTCATACATCTACAGTACATGCTGCTGTATATCCATGCTTTTATGGTATCCTGCATGAATAATGTACATGTATATCCTTGTTTTATAAGTTAATGTATCACTCCTAGGTCACTTTTAAAAACAATATTTCATAATTATTTATTATTGTTCCAAATAAATATGCCAGACATTTCTGTATAAAAACACTCACTTGTGTTTGAATATAGAAGCACTAGTTCCATTGGCTAATAAAAGTCACATGACTAACTGTAACACAGTGAGCTCCTAAGGACTTAATTAATTTACACATCAGAGTAACATTATAGCATATGAGTATCATAAATTTATTAGTATGAGTGCTGGATATCTGTATTTAAATTAGCTTATCTCAAGTATTCATGATCAAAAGTGTATCATGAATATAAGTTAGTACAGGGTCCTAAGACTCTGATTAGTACTAAATAATCTGGGACTTAGAGTTTTAATTCTTTCTGTAAATAAGCACTTACAATATATACATAAAACACTTTTATAGTGTAGAATTTCTGTGTATCAAAAAGAAAAGATCTAACTAGCACAAAAATTGACTGTCATAATTATATGGCCAAACATGTGCTAAGAATGACGTAAAACACCATTCAAAGTAACCTGTTAGAGAAGAGCACACGTTGCATAACAGTTTCTAAGTTAAAAAAATACCTGTCACGAATCCTAGACTAGTTGTAAATTTCGCGTTAAATTAAATGTATTTGGTGTATATGTGTAAAATACATCAATTTCACCGCAAATGTTTCAATTGAAAAAATAACTTAAATGATGCTGAAAATGAATAATGTTAAACATTTCTAAGTTCTTTTCCGAATCAAAAATGACTATGTCCTTACACTGAAGCAGTTTCCAAATGATAAATCGACTAAGTTCTCATTTGCCGAAAAATTATGTAATGTCCTACAGATATTCCGAAGAAATGTATGGTTTCCGAATTCGGACTTATTTTCCGAACATTTTATGTAATTTCCGATATATTTCCATGGAAATCTTCGGAATTCCGATTCCAGACGGGTATACTAATAAATGAGTGATATTAGACCATAAAAGGCTCCCATACCAAAAACATAGGCTTCTGGCGACAGCTTGCTGCAACTCTGCGGCAAACATTGCTGCAAATTGCGGAGGACAAGTTTGCGTCAAAGTTGCAGTACACTTTTCCCATGCAAATGAAATATGCAGCAAACAAATATATGCAAATGAGGTTCTGGTGATGTTCACCGCAACTTTGCGGCAGACCCCATTTGCATTGTAAAAGTGTGCGGCAACTTCTCAGCACACTTCATTTGCATACCACTTTTAGCTGTAATCTTTTGGCGATGCTTGTTGCTACTTTGCTGCAGACCTCATTTACATTGCAAACATTTGCAACAATTTTATCGTAGAAACTCCATTTATGCTGGAGCCACGTTATTGTTTTTCTGCCACTGCTCTTTTGATGCGAGAGAGATAGCACCTGAAACAAGGCAGGGATCATGATGAAGACCTTTTTTGTTCATGTTCATTAAAGGTCTTCTTCAGGTTTCAGGTGCTATCTCGCTCGCATCAAAAGTTTGTCGTGATGTTCTGTGAATAAAGAAACATCTGAATTTAAAAGATTGTGGTGATATTAAGGCGTGCAATAAAAAAAATAATCGGATTGGTAAAATTTGTCGCAATGTTGTGGTGAACGTTGCAAATAAATAATTGTTTCTGGCAAATGTATAGCTTTTTGGCGTGTTTGCGGCAAATTCGACGAAGATTACCATAATGTTTGCGGCAGCATCACCGCTAGTGGCGATCATTGGCGACATTTAAGAATTGTTATGGTGAACAAAATTGTTCACTGCAGGCTTGCAGCAAACCTCATTTGGTAAGGAGATCTGGGCATCGGGAATGGTGCAAAATGGCATGGGACAGGTACTTTTTTTGTCGCGACAAACCATGGTACGATACCTTTTTTTTCGTTTCCTTGCCATGGGACGTACATTTTTTTTTGTATAACATTTTTATTTGCACCGGTCCCAACCCCCCGATAAATATTGCCTGGTCCCTTATACAAAACTTCCTTGGAATTTTATAGGAACAAAACATATTTCACATCGATTCCAAAACGTATACAGAAAATGGAATTCACAATTAACTATGTCCATACACAAGGGGTACAGCAAATGTACGATTCACTGAGCACTATATACGATATATGGAATCGTCAATGCGGTCAAACATAAACCCAGCAATACAACGTTCTAATGATTTCCATACACAGTAATAGTTAATTGAATTTACATATTCATGAATAATAACGCTCTATGAAAATGAAGAATTAAATGTATGTGTTTTACCTCCAGTGGGATTTGAACCCAAGGTCCTAGCATCCCAGTGTAGAAGAAGTAATTCAAAGACTTGTCTATGGTGGCCATGTTGGATGTCACGTTTAACTTATTTTAACAGATTTGAAAAACATTCATCTAAGGATCATCCATATGAAAAAGAGTATGATAATGGACCTTTGGAAACGGCCGAGCACGACACACACGAAATATTGCAGTCTCGGTTTGATTGAGACTGTTCATGATCGGAGTGAAATATTCTAGCTACCGCTCACGCCCTCTAGCCCCGGTTGAGCAGAACTCAATATTCATAAAAATCAACAGTACAGAAGTTTAACCATCCCGAAGTTGGCAAGGTGGATATAGCAATATTTGTATCTTTATTTCATCCCCTATATCCAGCGGCGTATGGTCCCAGGATCTAATAAAATGGTATGCCGCGAAGAGCGAAATAAACAAAAAGGAATTTAGTTGGGAGCAGCGGTTATGAAGCCTACGTATCACACATAACAGCCAAAATACTAAATTAAAAAGCAGACAACATATTCTATGAGTGGTTAAACAATACCCAGAGCCTTTTATCGGCCGGAGTAGTGGAACCACCGAATCGAAAATTCAGTAAGAAAACAAAAGAAACTGAAAATGTACCACCGATCACTAAATATAAGTATCGGGCTCAGCGATCTCCAAAGATCAAATGAATAACAGTACTGATTGCAAGCGCGGGCAGACGTTTTATTGCCGCCAAACAGCACAAGCAACGCCACTGTGCTATAAAAAAGAGTATGATAATGGACATTTGGAAACGGCCGAGCACAACAAAAACGAAATATTGCAGTCTCGGTTTGATTGAGACTGTTCATGAGCGGTAGTTAAATATGCTAGCTACCGCTAACGCCCTCTAGCCCTGGGTTGAGCAGAACTCAATATTCATAAAAATCAACAGTACAGAATTTTAACCATACCGAAGATGGCAAGCATATGGCGGTGGATATAGCAATATTTGTATCTTTATTTCATCCCCTATATCCAGCGGCGTATGGTACCAGGATCTAATAAAATTACTCAAAATTGACCAAGCTGTTATGTCAAGAAGACGTTATTTTGAAGATTATCCCTATATAAGTCTATGTAAAATATGTGACACTTGGGACGGGGCCAAATGTGACCCCAGGATACCATTTGATCAAGCTTGGTAGAGGACCATAAGCTTATAGTAAATGCAAAACATTAAACCTCTGTTTTTTGTAGTTTCAAAAGTTTTTGTTTTAGTATTTCCCTATACAAAATGATATATAGGGTCCTATAGAAACCACAGCGTCCGAACGCAATGGCATCGCAGGTCCGCACTGTACTGCAAACAAGGACTTGAAACTACAATGAAAGAGACAAAAAACAACAGAAAGGGTAAGTCTATGTAAAACATTTGACCTCTGGGATTGAGCCAAATTTGACCCAAGGGTCACCATTGGAACAAACTTGGTAGAGGACCATAAGCCTATAGCTAACGCAAAACATTAAATCCCTAGCCCTTGTAATTTCTCTAGCTCTTGTAAGTTAGCTCTTGTAATATCGGAGAAGTCAATTTTTTTCTTATATAAGTCTACGTAAAACGTGCAACTTATGATACATTGTAAACTTCAAAACTTGTAGAAGCTCGGTTTAAAAATTCTAAAGCTTACTGGAATCAGGCCAAATATGAGTACGGTCGATAATGTGTTTGTGCTACATGGTTTAATTAGACATATTTTAAATCAAGGTAAACGCCTGTATTGTGCCTTTTTTGATTCTCTAAAGCTTTTGATTATGTGGTTAGAGATAATCTATGGTATAAACTTTGTCCTGTTTTAATGGAAATACAGTAGGGTAAATGTGAGGTTTGGTGCACCCTAGAACCGGTTTAAACCCCCAGTGGCCTACTTTGCCACTGACCGTTCCAAGTCGGTAGCCCTATTGTCAATCCTTTTGTATTTGTGACGTCGTTTACTTTTATTATTACTTTTATATTCTTGTTTGTCTGTTTGCATTTTTTATTTCTGTGTTTTGTGGTTGACTGTCCTCCTTGAATGCTACTTTCCCTGTCCGATCTGTTTATATTTCTCTTTGTTTAATTAGGTCTGCGGGGGAAAATACTAAATATCGTAACATCCATGTATACTGTTGTGAAATCAAGAGTTAAATACTGTAATAAACTAAGTAATGAGTTTGTATTTTCACTGGGAGTGCGACAGGGAGAACGTTTATCACCTCTATTGTTTTTACTATTTATAAATGATATAGAAGACGAAATTGTACGTAAAGAATACCAAGGTTTAGATATTGATACTTGTAAATTATTCATGCTTTTATATGCGTATGATATTGTTCTTTTCTCTGAATCTTCAGATGCTTTACAAAGTGGTTTAAATGTTATTTTTGAATACTGTGAAAGATGGAAATTAATGGTTAACACATCAAATTCTAAAGTTATGATTTTTAAGAAAGGAGGTCAGTTACCCAGGAACTTAGTGTTTTCATATAACTGAATTATAATAGTAATTGTAAATAAATTTGTTTACCTGGGAATTGTATTTACAACAGGTGGGTCTTTTGCAGCAGTCCAAACAGCATTGGCGGGGCAGGCTCAGAAAGCAATTTTTAAAATGAACAAATATTTATATAAATTCACGTTTTTGTCACCAAAACACAGGTTAGATTTGTTTGATAAATTCATTTCACCTATATTAAATTACACTAGCGAGGTGTGGGGTTTTATTGAAGGAAGTGCTATAGAAAGGATTCATATGCAATTTTGTAAGAAGATGCTAGAGGTAAAAAAACCAACACAAAATGATTTTATATATGGTGAACTTGCTGGATCTTCTTTTGTGACACGTCGACATTTTAACATTATTAAATACTTTTACATACTGAAAAACGTAAATATTCTTGAATTGTTTATGACATGCTTTTATTAGATTTAAAAATACTACCGAACAAAAAAAGTTGGTTAACACTACTTAAGGATTTATTAGCATCCCTGGGTTTTTATGAAGTCTGGGTTAACCAAAGTGTTGGTGAACCTAAATTATTCTTATTTTTTGCGAAACAGAGAATTCATGACCATTTTTTACAAGACTGGCATAGTAGACTTGAAAATTCTAGTCGTGCATTATTTTATAGAAATATCTATGAATTTAGGCTTCAGCCATATTTAGAAAAAATATATATTTTTAAGTATTTAAAGGTTTTTGCACAGTTCAGAGTATCATCTCATAGGTTAGAGGTTGAAGCTGGCATATGGTCAAGACCAACTAGTACTCCTTTCCACGAAAGAAAGTGTACGATATGTGATATTTTAGAAGATGAATATCACTTCATTCTAGAGTGCAGTTTATATAAGGGACTAAGGTCGTTATATATTCATCCGTAATACTGGAAAAGACCAAATATGTTTAAACTTGTTGAATTGTTAAAAAGTCAAAATATGTCGGTTTTAAACAAATTGGGTATATTCATCTACAAGGCATTTAAATTAAGAAATGAAATATTATATTTTGATAATATGCATGGTTATTTATTTTGTAAGTACTGTATTAGTATATTTGTGTATAAGTATACATGTATGCGAGTATGTATTTAAGGGTTTAAGTGTGTGTATGTGCGGATAAGTTTATATATAACATGTAATACTTTTGAGGCAAAATATTAAGTAGATGTTTAACAATGGTCGCAAGATATTTTTACTACATAGTGAACACCTTCTCCACGATAGATGTTCATATTATTATTCATTGAGATAATGCATACCAGGCTATTGTTATGCGTATTTCAGTTTTGTATTATTGCTTATTTGTGTCTTCGGGATGGTTAACATTTGTTACTGTTGATTTTATGAATATTGAGTTCTGCTCAACCCGGGGCTAAAGGGCGTGAGGGGGTAGCTAGCATATTTCACTACCGCTCATGAACAGTCTCAATCAAACCGAGACTGCAATATTTCGTATGTGTCGTGCTCGGCCGTTTCCAAAGGTCCATTATCATACTCTTTTTTAAAAGTCTGTCTGCCATATTATATTATCATATTTGTACCTCACGGGCAGATGCCTATTGGATTTGAAATAAACTATTCTATATAAAACCTTCAGAAAAAAAGTAAACCACAGAAAAAACGCATCAAAACAGGCAACGATAATAAAAATGAAGAATGAAATAAAATACCTCCAGTGGAATTTGAACCCACCGTCTTAGCTTCCCAGTGTAAAAGAAGTAATTTAAAGATTTTTCTATTGAAAAACATTCACCATTGACCAAACAGTTTCTGAGAAGAAGATTTTAAAAAACATTTCCTATGAAGTCTTTGTAAAACATGTGATCTCTGGGGCCGGGCCAAATGTGATCCAGGATCACCAATTGAACAGGCTTGAACAGACTCAATAAATTCGAGTCTGCTACGTCTATCTCTTGTTTGTGTTTGTTGCTTCCAATGGTCCCCTTTTCAGTATTTATTGGTAGAGTATCACACGCTTACAGAAAATGCAAAAATATTAAATTTTTGGCTCTGGTAGTTTCGGAGAAGAAGATTGTTTTAAGAATTTCCCTATACAAGTCTATATAAAACATGGGGCAGGGACAAATGTGACCCCAGGGTCACCATTTGAACAAAATTGGTAGAGGACCATCAGCTGTAACAAATGCAAAATATAAACCTCTGGCTCTTGCAGTTTCAGAGAAGAAGATTTTTTTAAGTTTTTCCCTATACAAAGAAATACAAAAAGATCGGACAGGGAAAGTAGCATTCAAGGAGGACAGTCAACCACAAAACACAGAAACAAACACGCAAACAGACAAACAAGAAGGCAAAGGCAATATTAAATGCAAAAGACAACACAAACACAAAAGGGTTGACAATAGGGCTACCGCCTTGGAACGGTCAGTGGCAAAGTAGTATGTAAATATAGATATAAAACTCGAACAGGAAAAGCAGCATTCAAGGACGACAGTCAACCACAAACACACACAGAAACAAATAAATAATTTACAGATGAATAAAAGGCCAAATAAGACATCTCAAACACAAATGGGTTGACAATAGGGCTACCGCCTTGGAACAGTCAGTGCAAAAAAGGCCGCTGGGGGTTTAAGCCAGGTTCTAGGGTGCACCAAACCTCAAACTTACCCTACTGTCAATCCAATAAAACCGGATAGTCTAAATAAAAAAATCCCCACCATGAACTATTCTCTAATCAACAAGGCAGCAATAATGGGCAATATAAGTAAAATATAAAGATGCTCGTGTATTTATAAATTCAAAAAAACAATAGCCTAGAAAGTCACAAAGAAGGTACTCAGTAACTTGTCAGAAACCAGAGCAACAAGTGAATAAACCACTGAGGGCACGACAGGACAAGACTGCAGACAAACTTCAAAAGTCACCGTCCTTTTGACTTTTAGGTAGACGCCATCATAGGGTCCACAGCCTGTCCAGTCATCGCACAATTAAAGAGGAAAGCATAGTGGCGAACTGTAAATGGGTCCACCACCAAAATGATAGAGTCATAACAATTTTATAGTATGAAAGTGATCATGGCCAGGGATCTTTCGAAGCTTGTAAATCACGTCACCATAGCAGTTATATTGTGATAGTCCTTGTCCCAGAAGAGTTCTTAAATTACTTTTATATTTGGAAAGATTATCAGGGTTACCATTATAAAATGTTGCTAATGGTTTTACTAAGTTTATGGTATCGGTAACCCTGATGGAGTAGCTTTTTAGTTATAAAAAGATTACGAATATTAAAGTCTTCAACTCGAGTACAAGCTCTAGAAAAATGAATAAGTTGAGACACATATACCCCATAAGAAGTTATTGGGGAACATCCCCATATAAATGGGGATAATTAACAATAACAAATTTAAATCATCTCTCTTGTCATATATTTTGCTAATTATTTCACCATTTTTAATGGAGAGATGTAAATCAAGAAAAGAAGCGTTAGTATCTGAAATATTAGCTTTGTTAAGTTGAAGTTCGTTAGGGTATATATTATTAACCATAGTAGAAAAGAAAGGGTTGTCAATGTTTAATATGTTATCCAGATACTGAGAGGTGTCATTAAAGGCCTCAGTAACATCTTCTTGGGTATCGGTTGAAAGACTCAACATGAAAACTCTTTCATTGCAAGATACAAACAAATCTGCGACAAGGGGTGCACCGTTCGTACCCATAGGGATATCAACAATTTGTCTATAAACGGTCGTTCCATACCTGACGAAAATATTATCCAATAGGAATATGAGTGTTTCACAAACTTCTTGGCAATGTTATTGTCTAAACTGCCGTTAGTAAAAAACGCTTAAATAATATTACAGGCCAAAAATGTAGTATTTTCCGTAGAAAATGTCTTTTGAATGGGAGCAATACGCTTGCCTTTGATAAGATGGTCAGTTTGTATATACTGTAGAGAAGTCATAAGTGCTAATAAATGGAACTTCAAGTTTATTGCAAATTTTGTCAAGAACGTCTCCTGAATTTGTAATAGACCGAAACAAATTAAGAGTTATCATAAATTTGATCACAGTATTGTTTATCGTAATCTTTAACGGCAGTAAGACTAGAAGTTAAAAGTTTGGAGATGTTTGTGGTGGTGCAGGCACTAGAATTCGAAATAAAGCCGGCCTTATACGGATTTTTATGTAATTTAGGAATGCAGTATATAGTTGGCAGTTTGTTCTGCTTTTCGTTTACCCCAGCCTTGAAAGAAGTGCTCCGAGTAATATGTGTGGAAACAACATCATTCTCAGTAGAATGAACTAGAGTATACGAATTAGTGCTACCGAGTTCTAGAGATAAAACATTGACGGAATGTAGGCGTCAAACAATAATTACAATATTAGCTGCTTTATCAGCAGGAACAAAAACAAATTTATTATGAAATCTTTGAATTCCCGATTTTAAATTACGAAAGGAAAACCTAGGTCACGGGGGAAGTAAAGAGGGGTTAGCATTTTTAAAATTAATACGTGTATCTATAATTTTAAAAATAGACTTTTTCAAGGTAGAAGGAGAGTTTGGGTCAGCATGTTCTCTACGACACCATTTTATACTAAAATCCTCAATGACTTGGGCGATCGGAGCAGGACAGGCATTAAAATGGATAGTTGAAAGTAATCTATACTTAGGACCTTTCGAAAACAGATGCCGAACAATATCAAAATTACCAATGATGACATGACCTGCTGGAGCATAGCAAAATGTTGATGTATTACATACACATTCCTTAGGAGTGTTAATTACTATATCAAGGTGGGAAACTATTGTGTTGTAGTTGAATTTCTTTTTTCTAATAGTTTTTTTTCATACTTATAACAAATTACAGGACTTTCTGAATTTTTGAAATATTTAGGTATAGACTCAACTACATTATTATCTCGAAAGATTTTAGGCATGTCAATGCAATCTGTATCTTTACTGAGATATAGTATTTTTAGAACATGCCTGATGTGATCAGACTCCTTGTCAATATGGGGTCGGAGAACATGTTGTATGTAGCTTTGAATTATGGAAGCAGTGTTATACAAGGGATCGATCTGTATGAATGGAAATTGTGTCTGCTTCCTCGTCGATCAACTTAAATGAAGAAATGGACACAGAGTTAAGCCGTGAAAGCATAGAGTGCTTTCCAGACTGTTTAAAACACTATGTAAATCAGCGACTGACATAATTACACGCGATTTACGTTTTCTGTTACCATTACGCCTACGACCATTTGACAAAGAGTTACGCTTACAAATAGAAAATATAGAACAAATGTCAATATTAGGATCTTTTGAAATATTTCTTTGTTGATAAATATTGTCATTAAGGCCGTGTGGATAATGTGTCTGTAAGTTTTTAATCCACTTGAGTTCTGCTATATGTCTAGCTATTATGTTAAGGCTTTTAGTAGCATCATTATCATAAGTTATATATTCAACAGGTTGAACAGTAACGTTACTAAAAGTATGCATGAACTGATTGACGAAAGTATTGGTACAAGTAATTTTTAAACTTTTTGGATTACCTGCCTTATATTTATGTTCACGAAATCGAACTTTTAAAGATCGACATGTTTGTCCAACATATCGTATAGGCGCCACGTGGTGCATTTCAAGTCAAATCATGAATGACGTGAGATGTACGTCAATCAACATTTGAAGCTAGACACACATTAAACATTCTACCATTAACAGCTGGTTTACTTGTGGGCTTGCAAAATAAATAATTGCAACATCTGCACCTCTTAGCATTGCACTTATTAAACATGTGACCCCTAGGGCGGTACTGCATGTTTAGTGGTTGACAAATTTTACAAATGGCGACTATGCCTTTTGGTTGTATGATTTCGAACAGAGTGTGGACGCATGGTGACGTTTGCCTAACTCCTAAAAGGCGGTCACGTTTAATGTTTGTCCCAAATCCTGTCTTGTACCCTTAATGGGTTGTTCTGTAGTTGCTCAGGGCCCGTATTCATAAAGCAACTTAAGTGGGAAATATTATTTAAGTCAAAATTTAAGATTTTTACATATTTCTAAATATCCTTATTAACGTCTCAGGAACATTACAAACCAAATATTTTAATATATATCTTTGGATGTAGGTTTTATTTATCCATAACCTTATTGAAAATATTAAGACAACGTCTTAAATCGATAGGAAAGTGTGTTTAAAAATTTGATAAAATTTGCCTCAAGTTAAGATTTTGCTAAGAAGCTTTATGAATACGGACCAAGTCATTGTACATGCTGTTTATACATTTTTATTTACATGCTAATCTATATATATATATCTATATATCTATATGCTTACTTATTAATGCTGCCTTGTTTGTTAGATAATATAGTCTGGTGGTGATTTCCTTATTCATACTGTTCCGTTTTATTGGGATGACTGTAGGATAAGAATGATGTTTAATGCATCCTAGAACCTGTTTAACCGCCAACGGTTATTTTCGACAGATCGTCCGAAAGCGGTAGC
Source organism: Cyrtodaria siliqua (assembly GCA_037043455.1). Taxonomy (NCBI): domain Eukaryota; kingdom Metazoa; phylum Mollusca; class Bivalvia; order Adapedonta; family Hiatellidae; genus Cyrtodaria; species Cyrtodaria siliqua. The sequence goes on along the minus strand of JAWPHD010007498.1, from coordinate 80,441 downwards.
CCTATTTTTAACCAGTTTATGTATGTGATATGTCACAAGCCTTGCTTCTTGTTAACCATGTAAGAGCATTTGTTTTAGTGTTTGTATTTCGTTGGCTGTATTCTGTGAAAACTACGTTTCCTTGTCGACCTTTATACCTATGGCTGTTCTAAGATATAACATTTACCGTCTAATATTTAATTTCGTAAGTATTTTACCTTACTTAATTGTAAATATTGTATCTGATGTATAACTTAATGCATGAATTGTCCTGATTCCCTCCTGGTGTAAAAGGAGATATAAAAGTCGAACAGGAAATGTAGCATTCAAGGACCGCATTTAACCACAAACACGCACAGAAACAAACGACGACTACAAGGATGAATAAACGACAAACTATAACATCACAAGCATAAAATGGGAATGGGGCTACCGCCTTGGGACGGTCAGTGGCTAAAAAGGCCGCTGGGTTTTACACCAGGTTCTAGGGTACCACAAACTTTTACCCTATTGTCATCCCGATAAACGGGACAGTGTAAATAAAGATATCCCCGCCAGGTTATACTCTCTAACGAACAAAACAAATCATCATGTAGAAATAATATCAACAAGAAATGTCACAAATCCGTTTATGAATGTCGGAGTTATTAACCGGACACGAAAGCACTTCTTTTTTCACCTTAAACCTCTAAGTGTGACCTTGACCTTGGAGTCACGGACCTGGATTTTGCGCGCGACACGTTGTCTTGTTGTGTTGAGCACTTGTGCAAAGTTATTTGAAAATCCGTCCAGGAATGTCAGTTATTTACCAGACACGATTATACGGACTGATTGATTGACTGACGGACTAACCGACTGACTGACTGACGGCGGGTGCGACTACTATATGCCACCCCTCGGGGGAATAAAAAAGCCTAGAAAGCCATGACGTAAGTACTCAATGACTTGGCAGAAGGGAGAGCAACAAGATGACAAACCGTAAGTTTAAGGCAAAAATGAGATATATGGTCCTATAGAAACCACAGCGTCCGAGCGCAATGGCATCGTAGGTCCACACTGTACTGCAAACAAGGACTTGAAATTACAATGAAAGAAACAAAAAACAACAGAAAGGGTGGTGAAGACAGGGTTACCGATTTGGAACGGTCAGTAGGCAATAATGCCTACTGGTTAGCTTGAATCGATTTTATATGCGCACAATCCTCGCTATTATCCTGTCTTCAACGCCCAAATAGACAAGACAGTGTAAACAAAACTACATGCCATCAAAAGGAATTATCTAATAATAAAGTACACATCCTGAGAAACTAACTAAAGAAACACATACAAAATAATAAACATCTCAGGATGTATCCAGAATCGTACTGAACAACCATAGTAGTTGCAGCTAAAGAGAAAACCAATCTAGGGTACGACCAGAAAACCCGAGGGACGAAAGATCATGCACCCACCTCCCTTAGTAGACAAGATTTTAGACAAACACCAAACGCTACCTTTCTATACGGATTTAGGCAGACTTCGTCATAGGGTCCATAATCTGTCAGGCCATCGCACAGTCAAGGAGGAAGGCATAGAGTCGAACTGTAAATGGATCAACCACTAAACATGCATTAAAAATGATAGGGTCATAACCCCTTTTGTTCATTTCTTAACGTTGTATGAACGAGATTATGACAATGAATCTTACAAATAAATATAAAAGTCAACCCGGAAATGCAGCTTTCACTGAACACAGTAAACCCCAGAACACGCAAAACGACAAACATGAATAGCAGTGTAATAAGGAATAAAGGCAAAGGACGTCACAAACACACAAAGGGTTGAAAATAGGGCTACCACATTGGTACGGTCAGTGGCAAAAACAGGACGCTGGGGGTTGAAACCATGTTCTAGTGTGCACCAAACCTCAAATATACCCTACTGCCATCCCAATACAACGGGACAGTGTAAATAAAGAAATCCCCACCATGAACTATTCTCTAACCAACAATAATAATACGATATTAAATCATTTGCAAAGGTTTCACGAAGTTTATGGTAACGGTAGCCCTGATGAATAAACATTTAGTTATACACAGATTAATAATATTAAAGTGCTCGAGCAGAAGCTTTAGAACAAGTGGACTTAGTTGAGACACATAGACCCCATAACACGCCTGGTAAACATTTGCTCCACAACCAAATGGAGAACAATGAGCTACTTTTATTTCTTTGGCTTTGGAGCGAATGTTTACCAGGCGTGCATAAGAAGTTAATCGGGGGAAATCCCCATCTAAATGGGGATAATTAAAAGTATGAAAATTAAAATCATCTCTCTTGTCATAGCTTTTGCTAATTATTTCGCCATTTTCAATCGAGAGATGTTAATCGCTAAAAGCGTTAGTATAAAAAATATTAGCTTTGTTAAGTTGAAGTTCTTTAGAATATACATTATTAACCATAGTAGAAAAGAATGGGCTGTCAATGTTCCATATGTCATCCAGATACCGAGAGGTGTCATTAAAGACTTCAATAACATCTGCATTGGTATCTGGTGAAATACGCCACATGCAATCTCTTTCATAGCAATATAAAAAACAAATCTGCAACAATGGGTGCACAGGTCGTACCCTTAGGGATACCAACAATTTGTCCATAAACTGTAGTTCCATGCCTGATGAAAATATTATGTAATAGGAAGATGTGAGCTTCACAAACTTCTTGGCAAGTCCACATAGTGTAATTGTCACTGCCGTTAGTAAAAACGCTAATATTAATACAGGCCAACAATGTAGTATTTTCCCTAGCGAATGTTCTTTTGAATAAGAGCAATAAGCTTGTATTTGATAAGGTGATGGAGTAAGTTTGTATATAGTGTAGAGAAATCAGAAGCGCTAATAGATGAAATTTGACGTTTATTGCAAAGAACGTCTCCTGGATTTTTAATAGACCGAAACAAATTAATCCCAGAGTTTTCATACGTTTTATCACATTATTGTTTAACGCGATCTTTAATGGCAGTAAGACAAGAAGTTAATCGTTTGGAGATGTTTGTGGTGGTGCAGGCAGTATAACTGGGCCTTATACGGATTTATGTAATTTAGGAATGCAGTACATATTTGGCAGTTTGTTCTGCCTTTCGTCTACCACAGCCTTGAAAGTAGTGCACTGAGTGATATGTGTGGAAACAACATCATCCTCAGTATGAAAATTGGAGTTTAAGAATTAGTGCTACCGAGTTCCAGAGATAAAACGTTGACGTAATGTAGGCGTCAGATAATAATTACATCATAAGCTGCTTTATCAGCAGGAACTAAAACAAATTTAATATGAAATGTTTGAATTCCCGATTTTAAATTACGAAAGGAAAACCTAAGTCCCGGAGGGAGTAAAGAGGGGTTAGCATTATAAAAGGTTATACGTGTATCTATAATTTAAAAAAATGACTTTTTCCAAGTAGAAATAGAGTTTGGGTCCGCATGTTCTCTACGACACCAGTGTATACTAAAATCCTCAATGGATTTGGCGATCTGAGCACGACAGGCATTAAAATCGAGAGTTGAAGGTAATCTATAAACAGATTCCGAAAACGTTTATCAACACTATCAAAATTAACAGTGATGACGTGACCTGCTGGAGCATAGCAGAATTTTAATGTATTACATTTTCGTTCTTTAGGAGTGGTTATTACTATATCAAGGTCAGAAACTATTTTGTTGTATTTGAAATAATATGACCTGGCATATTGTGGACCCTAGGATGACGTCTACCTAACTCCTGTAAGGGATAGTACCTTGAATGTTTGTCATCAACATTGTCTAGTCTTGCCTTTAACGATTTATTCTCGCACTGCTCCATCTTCCGAAAAGTTGAGACATTGCCTTGGCTTTTTTTGCTTTAAAACTTCTATTGCCTATTTATGGTGTTAAGTTTGGTAGATGATGTATTGTCGTAGGGATTTCATTAATACACTGTCCCATTTTACTGGGATGACAGTATGGTTAGATTAAACTTTGGTGCACACTAGAACCTAGGTATAACCTACGGTGGCCTTTTTTCAACTGACATTCCAAGACGGTACCCCTTTTGTCAACCGTTTGATGTTTCTGTTGTCGCATAATTTGTTTACAATTACCGTTGTAATGTTTAATATGTTTTTAAATGAGTAGATATTGTGGACTGGTTTCTGTGAATGCTACATTTCCTGTTCGACCTGCATATCTACTTTTAGATTTCCATTTTGTAAACCCCATATACGTTTGATTCAACACTAATTAGAATACTATTTGGAGCGAAAAATATTCTTACAAACACAGTTGTTAAATTGTGTCCTAGGAACCCCATTAACGAGATGGCATTACATAATAAAGTCCCACCATATTCGAGGGTCTAGTTAAGGTTACCCGTATTAACATTTATGTTTGTTTTTTTGCGTGTTTTTGGGTTTACTGTGTTCTATGAAAGCTGCCGTCGAGTTTTATACTTATTTTTTCCTAAGTGATTCTCAGGGGCATAACTGACTTGAAATGCATATATAGGCCCCACAAACTAGGGGTGTCTGAGCACTTGTGTGATATTTGAGGAAACATTTTTTGACAAATTTGAGTATTAACATTTGTCACAGTTGAAATACATACGCTGCAAAATAAAATAAGAAACAATGTTGACCCTTAACCCCCATCCCCTCTCGCTTCTGATATTATTGCATTTTTGGACTTTTCATATTTTATTTTCATTTTTTCATATTGATTTATATCTATATGGTCCGGAAGTAGCTACGCCGATGATAATATACTCCTAACTCCCTGTACTATGATTAATATCGGTCTGATATTATTTTCTGTGATATGTAAGATATGTTTTATTAGTTTTTTTGTTTATATACTGTATTTTGTAATGATATTTTGAAATTCTAAAATAAATCAATTGAATACAAATTCATATAGCTAACATTTTCCTAAAAGAGTATATTTTTAATAAATGGTACGAGAATCTCATTGATACGACTTTCCTGTAAAAGGAATAACATATTAAGACAATTCTGCTGTATGCATGGACTATTTTCTTTACACAACGATAAACTGATAGCAATTAAACCTAAACTGTTATTTGAACTGAAGAGTTATTTGTGACAGTATGCTTTTTATTTTAAAAACTGTGACAATTAGACTTTAAACTTTAAACTGTTGGAATTAAAAAGTTTGCAAGGCATTTTATAAAGAGGGAAAAAATAAAGATAGACAGAAAAATAAAGAAAGAAAATAAGAGAGAAAGACAGAGATAAAAACAAAATAGTACAGTGATTCAGTTGATCTTGTTCATAACCTACTTCTCATAATTTAATTCTCCTTCTAATGATAGCATTTTTCTGACCCTACAATTTTAAACAAAAAGGGAGTTCAACGGAAACTATTACTATGTCAAACCTTGTGTTTTAAGAGAAAAGCCAAACTCGATGAGGTTTTTGTATCTTTAAACAGCTTTTTACAAGCCCAGTAATCGACGTCATCAGCAGGTGCACGGGATAATCATCCGTAACGAGCATTTGTATCGATTCGGTAAGTAAACACACGTATTTCAGCTCTAATTCTCAATCCATAAAGATATAATTGTGCCTAAAGTATCACAATCAATGGTAAAAAGACTCGGTTAATATTCAATTCTGCTAATACTTAGCGAATTGAGAGCAGAATGGATTGAGAATTAGAGCTGAAATACGTGTTACTTACCGAGTCGAGAAAAATCTTCGTTACGGATGATCATATCGCGCACCAGCTAATGACGTCGATTATTGGGATTGTTTCATACAACTTCATGAGAGGTGTTGCATCTTATAATTACCTCTCATGAACGGACTCAATAAAACCGAGTCTGCTTCTTTTCTCTCTTGTTTGTCGTTGAATCTTCCAAAAGGATCACCTTTTCAGTATTAATTGACATTCACACTAGCGTTTGTTTAGTGCTGTGTGGCAGCCGTAAAACGTTGTCCCGACTACACATCAGTAGTGTTATTATTTACCGTTCCTTTGGGATCATCAAGCCCATTATGTGTTGCTGTAAAGTAGAATATCGCTTAAGCCGATGATAGGAGGCGTGAGAGGTGTAGTATCTTATAATTACCTCTCATGAACAGACTCTCAATAAAACCGAATCTGCAATTTTTTTCTCTTGTTTGTGCTTCCAAGGGATCACATTTTCAGTATTTATTCATATGTTGAAAATAAGAAAGGAAACATATAATCACATTTGGGTATTTATTATGAATCTTTTGAATGTTTTCTCATCAAAATCAATGAATAAATGAGAGAGGAGATATAAGGAAAAGTTAAGGTGCCATGTGATGTGTTGGCTACTCCATATTTTCAGATAGAACGTTTCCGATTTGTTTATTAATATGCCTGTGAATAATGTTATGGCTTCCCTAAACTGAGTACGAATCGTCCAATGGCCTGGGTACGAAACGTCCAATGACCAGAGTTCGTTTCGTCACATTGGACGTTTCATACCCACAATTATTATGGGTATGAAAATTCATTATCGGTTTCAGACTGAGCACCATAATTGTTTACACTTCAACTCTAGAAGGTACTTTATGATCATGTTATAATAATGACCGTCTAAAGATCGGCGATTTAAGAAGCGTTCGTAGAATGATTTTTCAGTTCTGTGATTAATCAATTATTCTTCGCACAAACTATCGTAATTTGTATCTACGAATTGTTTAAATTGTAAACAAAATAATAATAGTACTATAGGAATGGGGGTATAGGTCCAGTCCCCAGGCGTTACAGAGCCATCCAACGAGATGTCTAATAGTGCCAAAAAGGATATAAAAACAGACTGAACAACTAGTAAAAGCTATACTAGGTTGACAACGCCTTGTCAAGTCATCGAAAACAAAATCTAAACTCGTCTCGCAAACCCCTCCCTGGGGACATTACCTATATCCCCTATTCCTATACTACTTGTAAAATGATTTGATATCTTGTTTCAATCAATTTCAAATCAAATTGCGTGGACGCTTCCAGCCAAGCGGCCAACCAGATTTTAAAATAAGTGGTCTTTTAAGCGCCGAAGTACTTATCCGCCCCTTCAACATAGCTTTAATGCGATCAAACAAAGTCGGAAGGAACAGGGCAATCATCGTCGTCGTGGCTAACCAGACTTATCCCCAACCTACCTATTTACACTTACGCTTAAGGTGTATTATTGCCCCTATAAATATAGGAAATTTGTAAAATGTATAAAAAATATTTTGTGTTAATTTTTATGTTCGTACTTTTATATAGTAAACTATATTGCTTGTTTTTTATACATGCTTTTGATGCGATTTGTCATAAAATAAATATATTATTTATAATTATTTGATTATCGTAAATATGCTAATTTTGCAACTCCGTAGCAAGATGTGATGTTGCGAGTATAGTATATATACACCAACTACAAATATGTTTATTAAGCATAGAAACACACTGTGCAGTTTTAGTTCTCGCTGTAGAAAAGATAATCTAAAAATGAAAACGTTTATATCATAAACGGTCAAATGACATGGTCTAAAAATAAACAATATAGAATTCCAGAAGATCTAAGTATAAAACGTTTATATCATAAACGGTCACATGACATGGTCTAAAATGAACAATATAGAATTCCAGAAGATCCAAAAATAAAACGTTTATATCATAAACGGTCACATGACATGATCTGAAATTAACGTTTATATTATAAACGGTCATGTGACATGGTAACCTAAAAGGAAAATGAAATGCTAGGTAATCTTGGAGAGAAATAAATTGTAAACGGTCATGTGACATGGTAACGCAAAAGTGAAATGAAATGCTGAGGCAAACTCGGAGAGAAATGAATTATAAACGGTCATGTGACATTGTAACCTAAAAGGGAAATTAAATTTTGTGAACGCGCTTGCTATTGCTTGTTGTCTTGAATGTCATTGAACGGCACCCAAATATTGAAATCCTGATTACATCCCTTCCATTTAACTAATGCTAATTTATTTTTATAATCGCATCGTATAACCTTTTCAATTCTGATTATTTCTTGATCAGCTTTAAACATTTCCAATTCATAGAAGCTTCCATGAATGTTTTGGTTGTTTAAATCGTTTATTTTGTATGTCACAGAATTTGTATTTTGAATTTCATCAATAACACATATTTCTTCAGTCAAGTTTGGCGTATACCCTTTCTAAAACTTTTTTATATTTGCTAATTCCAACCTAGTCTCCAATTTTGAACTTTGGCAAAGCTTTATTAATTTTTATCTTTCCATACAAGTTGAAATATACTTTTGCTTTATTTTTCTCATCACTGGCCTCAATCGGTGTCATTTTAATAATCCGGTGATTTGTATTATTGTATTTATCAACCATCGCCTGTAGCATGTCTAATTATGTATTTGTATTGTTTGCTATAAAATATTTCCACATCCTCTCTTTTAATGTTTTATTAAATCGTTCAGTTACTACAACTTTTCCAAAATTAGACGTATGATACATTTTAACATTATTATAACTGTCAATCGAATTACCCCGACCGCAATATTTATAACCAGGAATTGTTAGCCCCTTTTTAGGTAATAAAGGAAGTAATGCTTTATGAATAGCATTACTTCCTCATTGTACACTTTTGGCAAACTGTGTTTTAGAAATCCCGCGAGAAGTGCATGCTGCTTTTAACATTCTTCTTCCATTTTTTGCCAGAATGTACAGAGGATTGGCATTTTCCGTAATCATATTTTCTTTAAAGGGAATGTAGCGCCACAGCTAAACCATATTTATTATTGAGAGTTCTGAAATACTTTAATAAGGGTGAAAGAATTATCAAAATCGGATGATAAACAACGAAGACATGATTATTTGAAGTTTCTGTTAAAACGGATAAGGAAGCGGCCATTTTGAGAGCTATGACATCATGGTTCTAAATGACCATATATGGAATATTTATAAATATGAAAATTTACTGATTTATAGGGAAACAATGACAGCAACTGTATGAAAAATATGTAATACTTAATGGCAATAATGATTTATATCACCAGTAAAAATAATCACTCATTTGCAGTGATTTTCTTCGTTTTAAATGATATTTATCAATATTCCATATATGGTAATATGGAACTATGACGTCATAGTTCTAAAAATGGCGACTCCCATATTTGTTTTAGAACAACCTTTAAATGGTCATATCTTTTTTGTTTGTCATCCGATTTAGATAATTCTTTCACCTTTTTCCAAGTTTTCAGAACTCTCAGTAATAGAGTTTGTTTGGCTGTGGCGCTACATGCCCTTTAACGCAGTAACTCGTATATAATATATGATTAGATACAATATGATTTTATAATATTTTCATTTTGTATTGGTTTGTAAGGTTTTAGTATATTATAAAGAATATCGTACAAAGTGTTTCCTTCTTGTTAATGAAGAACAAGCAAAAATATCCACATAGGACACTTGTCTTATCTTGATACTGAATAGTGTTGCATTTTATGTTGAGTACGTACATAACAACTTCTTTTGGTGGACTTAAGCCAAACGGATCAAAACAATACTTACTACAGTAACAAGTCCAGTGTGTACCAGGTCCGGTAAAATCATCAAGATTAATAATACCGCATTCTTGTTTATTTTGTTTTGTCGGTAATTTGTTCTTGCTAAACACTCCCCTGACGTTTTTAATGCCTAACCGCTTAACCCACTTTATTATGTCTAAGTAAGAGATAGGCTCGTTTTTGAAAATTAACTTTTTTACGAATAGGATACTTCTATATGATGATCTAATTGGCGAGTCTACTTGTAAACCATATCCGAGTTTAACTCTCAGTCCTTTCCATTTTCTACCTACTTGCAAACCTTTGTCCGTTAAACCACTCATAAGGGATCCAATTAAAGGAATGCCTAATGATACAAGTAGTCCAAAAATTCTTCCATCTTGTTGTTGTTGCTTTAATCGTGTAATAGGACAACAACCTTTAGACTTCATTATCTTTTTTCTTTGTGATGGCGTTAATTTATTTGATCTAAGTATCGCTTATTTTTTATTATTAGGGATAGTCACCATTCCATTTCCAAATAGTTTGCCAATTCCGGTACTTGCCTAACCGCTAAGTGCTCCTGTTTCTAGTGGTGCTAATACTTTTAAAGCGAGTCTAGCAACTGTTGGTATTATTGTTTTAGTCAACAAACCAACTAATACTCCGAAAATGCCTCCATGTTCGGCTGAGACCTCACTTGTGATTTTGATACATTTATTTCTAAGCCATGACCGTTGGATTTAGTTTTAATAATGTTTTTAATCTGAGCAGCTGTCAACAACAAAGGAAAATCCCCAGTTAGTTGATTATTCTTTAGTCTGAGCGTTAATTCACTTTCGTTTTCATATCAGTTTGCTAATTTTTTCTTTTGCCCCTCTGTCAAATCTATCGAATAATTTACGTAAGTCATATATATTATAAGTTAGATTAAACTACAGCCGATAGGTGGGAGGATAAACTTTAGTTTAGACTACAATCAATTTATTTTCAACAGTATCAATAAGGACATCAAGCCAAGTTATTGTTTACTGACACTGTGATTCGTTGTGTTTTGAAATTCTACCATTTTTTGCCAGAATGTACAGAGGATTAGCATTTTCCGTTATCATATTTTCTTTAAAGGGAATGTAGCGCCACAGCTAAACCATCTTTATTATTGAGAGTTCTGAAATACTTTAATAAGGGTGAAAGAATTATCAAAATCGGATGATAAACAACGAAGACATGATTATTTGAAGTTTCTGTTAAAACGGATATGGAAGCGGCCATTTTGTGAGCTATGACATCACGGTTCTAAATGACCATATATGGAATATTTATAAATATGAACATTTACTGATTTATAGTGGAAAAATAACAGCAACTGTATGAAAAATATGTAATACTTAATGGCAAAAATGATTTATATCACCAGTAAAAAAAATCATTCATTTGCATTGATTTTCTTCGTTTTAAATGATATTTATCAATATTCCATATATGGTAATATGGAACTATGACGTCATAGTTCTAAAAATGGCGACTCCCATATTTGTTTTAGAACAACCTTTAAATGGTCATATCTTTTTTGTTGATCATCCGATTTTGATAATTCTTTCACCTTTTTCCAAGTTTTTCAGAACTCTCAGTAATAGAATTTGTTTGGATGTGGCGCTTCATTCCCTTTAACGCAGTAACTCATATATAATATATGATTAGATACAATATGATTTTATAATATTTTCATTTTCTATTGGTTTGTAAGGTTTTAGTATTTTATAAAGAATATCGTACAAAGTGTTTCCTTCTTGTTAATGAAGAACAAGCAAAAATATCCACATAGGACACTTGTCTTATCTTGATACTGAATAGTGTTGCATTTTATGTTGAGTACGTACATAACAACTTCTTTTGGTGGACTTAAGCCAAACGGATCAAAATAATACTCATTACAGTAACAAGTCCAGTGTGTACCAGGTCCGGTAAATTCATCAAGATTAATAATACCGCATTCTTGTTTGTTTTGTTTTGTCGGTAATTTGTTCTTGCTAAACACTCCCCTGACGTTTTTAATGCCTAACCGCTTAACCCACTTTATTATTTCTAAGTAAGAGATAGGCTCGTTTTTGAAAATTAACTTTTTTACGAATAGGATACTTCTATATGATGATCTAATTGGCGAGTCTACTTGTAAACCATTTCCGAGTTTAACTCTCAGTCCTTTCCATTTTCTACCTACTTGCAAACCTTTGTCCGTTAAACCACTAATAAGGGATCCAATTAAAGGAATGCCTAATGATGCAAGTAGTCCAAAAATTCCTCCATCTTGTTGTTGTTGCTTTAATCGTGTAATAGGACAACAACCGTTAGACTTCATTATCTTTTTTCTTTGTGATGGCGTTAATTTATTTGATCTAAGTATCGCTTATTTTTTATTATTAGGGATAGTCACCATTCCATTTCCAAATAGTTTGCCAATTCCGGTACTTGCCTAACCGCTAAGTGCTGCTGTTGCTAGTGGTGCTAATACTTTTGGAGCGAGTCTAGCAACTGTTGGTATTATTGTTTTAGTCAACAAACCAACTAATACTCCGAAAATGCCTCCATGTTCGGCTGAGACCTCATTTGTGATTTTGATACATTTATTTCTTAGCCATGACCGTTGGATTTAGTTTTAATAATGTTTTTAATCTGAGCAGCTGTCAACAACAAAGGAAAATCCCCAGTTAGTTGATTATTCTTTAGTCTGAGCGTTAATTCACTTTCGTTTTCATATCAGTTTGCTATTTTTTACTTTTGCCCCTCTGTCAAATCTATCGAATAATTTACGTAAGCAAAATATATTTTAAGTTTAGCTTAGACTACAATCAATTCATTTTCAATAGTATCAATAACGACATCAAGCCAAGTTATTGTTTACTGACACTGTGATTCGTTGTGTTTTGAAATTAAAACAAAAAATGCATATGCAGATTTTCCGGGAACAGGGGTTTGTTTGAAAAACCAATTTCACTTCAATGAAGACAAGAAGGTTATTGGTAAAATGAAAGACGAGGCTTGTGGTATACCAATTGTTTCATTTGTTGGAGTACGAAGTAAATTGTATGCATATGCTTTGAACATTGAAGTTAATACAAAGAAATGTAAAAATATGCGTTGTTAAAAAGCAAATAACGCACAATGATTACAAAAACATTTCATTTGCGGCAATAGAGACTCATCACCAAATGAAAGTTATTAAATCTAAAAAACACGAGATAGGTAGTTATGAAATTAATAAAAAAGTTTGTCTGCATATGATGATAAAATAATATTGGACAATGGTCAAGATACAGTTACATATAGATAAAAGCTATGCTTGGTTAAAAGCGTCTGCAGATATAGATTTTGGAAAGTGAATAGCCATCGGCTCTGGAAGCGTCCACGGACCTGGATTTGATGTTGATTAGCTGTTTAGGCTGGATGCGTCCACGGACTTGAATTTGAAATTGATTGCAATAAGATATTAAATCATTTTACAAGTAGTATAGCAATGGTGGGTATAGATAAAGTCCCCAGGGAGGTGTTTGCGAGACAAGTTTAGATTTTGTTTTCGAGGACTTGACATGGCGTTGTCAACCTAGTATAGTTTTTACTAGTTGTTTAGCCTGTTTTATATCCTTTTTGGCAAAATTAGACATCTCTTTGGGTGGCTCCGTCCCTCTGGGGACTGGACCTATACCCCCCTTGCTCAAAGGAGAAATGAAGATGCGCAGTTAATGCTAGAGCTTAATACCGATATGGCAGCAGCAACAACAAATCTACGGCTGATTAACGCGACCGTATCTAGTATTCGCGCGAAAGTCTGCGACGATGGCAACAGTAAAATAGACAAACTACAATCTGAAATATGCTCATTGAGCTCGACACTCGGTGTAATAAACAAAAAGGTAAATGACGCAAAACTCCATGGGTCCTTACCACAGACATCTGAAATTCGTGTACTGGAACCATCAGATACCACAAAGGACGCGGATAAAGCCCCAATCAGCAGTAAGCTAAATGTTACACAAAAAGCAGATATGACTGTCCTTACTTCTCCACCAGGAAGAGGCAAATTACTGTCAACGGCTGAGAGAGCCAAAACGTTTGCCCAAGCATGTTCTCAGCCTAGCACTCCTAGCAATGCTACAAATAAAATATTAGTGCCTAAAAAAAATACCGCTGAAACTATGACTAAGACAATACCACCTCAGTCACAATAAGTAAAGCGACCCCGATACGGCAAACCACGCCAACCGATTCTCTCAACAGAAATCGACCATCAGACAGTAGCATTAGTCAGGCTGCAGAGAACTCGGACAGCGCTACTGCCGATCATGGTCGCTTTACTGCCGTGCGCCGGAAAAGAGTTTCGACATTTTTTCTTGGTAATTTTGAAACAGACGTAACTGCAAGTGACTTCTACGATTATCTTGAAACCAAGGGTATGAAAATAACGCATCTGAAACTGTTTTATAATACATTTAGCACATCTGCCAGAATTAATATCGCAAGTGAGTACGACGAAATTGTATTGGGTGAAAGTTTTTGGCCGAATGATATTATAGTGAGACGTTGGGTAAACAGGTCCGAGTGGACGAAGGATAGGGACGACAAAAGACGAAATACAGACGGTAATGAAAGACCCCGACGACGCCGTACAAACTTGAACGATGAGAATTATACACAGAGGGCTCATGAAATACCTAATGATTTATACAGACGAAACTACCAAGACGATAGTGATTATAAGCATAGGTCACGCGACTCTTATGAACATAACCCTCGTGACAATCGGTATTATGAGGATGACAGTATAGACGTACGTAACGACAGCAACAGCGAGACAAATGAACACAATGCACATGGTTACTGGTCGGACAAGTTGAAACGTGACAAACTTGATCAATGCACGTGGCCTGGTGGTCACGATTATTGATTTGTATGATATTATTAGTGCACACTAAAGACGTGTATACCAAATGCTTCACAGTATGCGCTCATTGTATATATATTACTTAGTTATGTTACTGTAATTATTATGTTGGAATGAACGTGGTATTATGTCTTCAGCGTATCCACTTTCTTGCATGTTGCAAGACTACAGCATTGATATTGCCCTAATATGTGAACACAAATTGTTCTCACACTCTAAAGACTTCTTAAACAGTATTCATCAAGATTAATCTGCGCTATCCATTGAGACAAACCCTCAGAATATATATAGTCGTGCAACATGTGGGCAAGGAGGTGCAGCTTTCCTGCATAAATCTAACCTTCAACCATATATATCAAGAATCGATGATATTGAAAGCGAACGTATTATCGGCATTCGGGTGAACCTGCACAACAGCAATCCGTTGTATATATTTTGTGCATATTTGCCCGCTGATAGTGCAATTATACCTTTTCAAGAAGCACTTAGTCAGTTACATGCCCTTACCTCGTTCTATTCCTCACAAGGTAACGTTATAGTTGCTGGCGATTTTAACGCACAAATCATTAATGACACGTTCTCTGTACCATCAGGATCGCTTGCGAAATCAAGGTTATTCTCAAACTTTGTAAACGAAAATAGCCTCTAAAAGAGATGGCCCTGACTACAGCTTTATTCCTACGAAAGCAATGATCGACCATGTTCTCGCTGACCAAAATACGCTACCATGGTTTAAAAAGTTTACCATACTGGACGAAACTGCAGTAGTTTCCTCCGACCATCTGCCGTTTATTACTACTCTTGATGTGCCTATATATACCGCAAATACGTTTTCAGTCCCGCGTGTGGGTATAACATGGAACAAAATAACGGAAAAGCATATAGCTGACTATCAATGCGAAATAGCACTACAACTACAGTGCATAGAAACGCAGTATGATTCCCTAACAGTTGACAATATTTCGACCGCTATTGTAGGAGCGCTCCATTTTGCAGCCGTTAAAACACTCCCAAAAAGCAAGTTTAACAAACATGATAAGCCGTATTGGACTCTAGATGTAAAAGGGGCTCACACTGTAGCTAGACACTTCCGACGCATCTGGTTATCTCAGGGCAAACCTCGTGGTAATTTGAACGAATCATATCGTGATTATAAACGTGCGAAATACTAGTTTCGTAGAATCCATCGAATAGAATCTGAGAAATATCAAGATCAAATGTACGCCGAATTAGATGAATCAATGAATGAATGAATGGTGTTTTACGGCACGTCGACATATAAATAGGTCATATTGTGCGCAAAAAAAATATGAAAAATGAAGTATTAATTAAAAATTAATGTAAATATATAAAGATAAAACTATTAAAAATAAAATAAAAATAAAGGAAGTTAAGGTGTAATATAAACTATGTATGTAAATCAATAAATGCCCGGCAACGGGTATATAAACAAGTAAATATATATAAGAACACATTACAATGATTTATATAGTCTGATCTCTTTCAGGAAATCTAAAACAAGACTAAAATCTACAGTATCAAATAACTCTTTCATAGTATTGACATTGTAGTACCTTTGACGCATAGGATCAAAGTCTACACATTCCAATAAGATATGTTTGACCGTTAACGGTGCAAAGCAGGGTATACATTCCGGTAATTGCTCACCTTGTTATAAATATGAATGAGTATAACGTGTATGCCCTATCCTGCACCGGGCTAGGACAACTTCCTCTCGACGAATGGGTCTACTAGAAGAACGCCATTCTCCGAGTAACGGTTTAATTGGATGGAGTTTATTGCTAACTGACAAATCCCAAGCGGCTTGCCAAGAGTTACGAATATATGTGTTAATACAACTTTTAAAATCAGTATAAGGTAATTTGGTATTAGTTATATGTAAATGTAATGCTGCCTTAGCAGCACTATCAGCTCTATCATTACCACGTATTCCTACATGGCTTGGAAGCCAGCAGAAAATAATAACATTATCAATTATAAGAGAATTGTACTTTTCTAAAAGTTGAAGCACAACTGGGTTATCATGTTTCATATTACCCAGTGCTTGAAGAGATGAAAGGGAATCAGAAAATATTACAAAATGGTCATCATCAGATTCCTGAATATAATTTAAGGCAAGTTCAATTGCCTTAAGTTCAGCTGAAAAGATAGAGGCCTTGTCAGGCAGGCGGCTCTTAATGCTGTGTTTGTGAACAACAGCTGATGCAGCTACATTATCTCCATCTTTAGAGCCATCTGTGTAGATATGTTGAAAGTCACAGTATTTCGATTTAATTTCATTAAATTTACTTTGAAAGACAGTAGGGTCTGTACTGGATTTGTTATTATTACAAAGATCAAAAATAATTGTTGGAGTTTCCAAAGTCCACGGTGGAATTTGTGGTACTTTGTACTTGGCAACCAAAGTTAGGTCGATTTCAGTGTCTCTTAATTTTGGTTTAATACGAAGACCAAATGGTCGAATGGCCTTCGGTTTTCGATCAAAAAGAGGTTCACAACTAGGATTAAAAACATTATCGAAAGTTGGGTTTGAAGGGTTAGACTTTAATTTAATGGCGTATTGAAGAGCTAATTTGTCTCGTCTGTGAGACAGTGATGGTTCATTGGCTTCAACATATAGACTTTCGGCTGGTGATGTACGAAAGGCACCTAAGGCGAGTCGTAATCCTTGATTATGTATAGGGTCGAGCATCTGCAAGTACGACTTGCGAGTCGATCCATATACTATTGAGCCGTAGTCCAGCTTGGATCTGATAAGAGATCTGTAAAGTCGCAAGAGGACTTTTCGATCTGCTCCCCAATTAGTGTTTGCAACAACTTTAAGTAAGTTAAGAGCTTTAAGGCATTTGGCCTTCAAGTACTTAAGGTGTGGTATAAACGTTAATTTACGGTCGAAAATAAGACCAAGGAATTTTGTCTCATCCACTACTGGTATTGGTGACCCATCCAGTGTTAGATGAGGGTCTTCATGATGTTTACGAAGTTGACAAAAGTGCATACAATTAGTTTTAGATTTAGAAAATTTAAAACCATTTTCATCAGACCAGGTCTGAGGTTTATTGAGACATTGTTGTAATTGTCTCTCGATAGTATTCATGTTTTTTGCACGATAACATATAACAAAGTATCAACATATAGCCAACAATCCACACCTGGATTGATGCATTTTACTATACTGTTAATCCTTATATTAAAAAGTGTGACAGATTGTATGCTGCCCTGTGGAACACCTATCTCCTGTTCATGAATATCAAAGAGGGTTGAACCCATTCGGACACGAAACTGTCTATCATCTAAGAATTTCTCTATAAAAATGGGTAATCGGCCTCTAAGACCAATGTCATGTAGATCATTCATAATACCGTACTTCCATGCAGTATCATAAGCTTTCTCCAAGTCAAAAAATACAGCGTCTAAATGTTCTTTTTTTATGAAAGCTTCCCTAATAAACGATTCAAATCGTATGAGATTGTCTGTTGTGCCTCGTTGGCGCCGGAATCCACTTTGATACTTTGTTATCAGTTTGTTGGACTCCAGGTACCAAACGAGTCTCTCATTAATCATTCGTTCCATGGTTTTACATATACAACTCGTTAAAGCGATTGGGCGATACTTTATTGGGTACGTATGATCCTTTCCAGGTTTGGGGACTGGAATAACGATCGCTTCCCGCCAAGAATCGGGGAAGATTCCCGTCACCCAAACCTTATTAAATATATCAAGAAGGGTAGAGAAACAGGACTCAGGTAAATGTTTTAGTAATTGATTATGGATATCATCAGGACCAGCTGATGTATCAAGAGCCTTTTTAAGGGACTCTCGAAGTTCTTTGAGAGTGAATAGTTTATTGTATTTCTCCAAGTTTTTCGACTTGAAGTTCAGCTTCTTCTGTTCTTTTTGTTTCTTATTTTTCAGAAAATTTGGTTGACAATTTTCAGAAGAAGAATTTTTTGAAAAAGTTTCTGCCAAAGTGTTTGTAATATCTTTGACAGATGTTATATCTCCATTATCTGTTTTAAGATGATTTACAGAACTAGAATTACCTTAACCACTTATTTTCCGGACCATGTCCCATGTCTTCTTAAGAGATGAGCGAGAATTCATCCTAGAGACGTAAGATCTCCAGGATTTCCTCTTGCTATCCTTAATAGTACGACGGGCTTTTGCACGAAAAACTCAAAAGTTATCTAAATTTGTTTGAGTTGGCCGCAAGTTAAAATTATTTAATGCAGCTTTACGATCGCTTACTGCCTTTTTGCAGTCATCGTCGTACCATGGTTTATGTGGGCATTTAGGATTTGCCGATCAGATTAGTTTGATCAGCTATATCGTGAAGAGTTTTGGTAAAAAGAGCAGTAGCGTCTTCGACATCCTCGAAAACGGAAGGCTTTAATTGTTCCTCGCAAAGAGATTATCGAAACTCCACCAGTCGCCTTGTCCCCGGTATCACATATATGATTGTATAGTGAGTATTGTTTAAAAGATACCTTATCAAAGGTTTCAAACCTCGACAATTCCACTGAATGATCTTATTAGTTTTACCCATTATTGAGCGTTAAGGCGACTTTTAATTTTATTTTTATTTTTGGCTTTAGATTTAGGAGAGGTCTTAGGAGACTTAAGCAGCGACATCTCCACTGATGAATCCTCCTCCCTGGAAGAAGTCAGCTGAAGTGGCACCTCAACTAACTTTTCATGCGAGGATGGAAGTGGCAGTGCAGCTGCCAGCTCTGAAATGTCCATGAGCTGTTCGATTTTGTTATGCAGCTCAATAGGGCCGTTAGACACCTTTGGCTGCTCCTTGTGCTCCCTAGTTTGAGAAGCACTAGGCTTTCCAACTTCCTTAGTTGGAGCAGCACTAGGCCTTCCAACCGAGGTAGTATTATGCCTCACGACTGGGGAACTACTAGACTTCAAAGTCTTAGAAGAACCCCCTTTCCAATTCTGAGAAATTGGCATGCTCTTGACATTGCCAGAGCTTGCCGATTTTGTGTTTGATTTAAATGAAAAAAATTGATTAGATGAAAAGTTTAGTTTGGGTTTGTTAAGTTGTATTTGTTGACTTTTGTTTGGATTTGATACTGAGGAAGTATTCTTTGTATTTTGAATTTCTGACTGTGGTTCGTTTTGCGTACCTGCATCCCTGCATTCTGTGTGTGTTGCTTTTGTTTTGAGAATAGATGCGTAAGAGGTCGGACTTGAAATTTTATATTTTTCCTCTACAATTTCCGTGCTTCTGGAAAGGGAATGTTTTGTGTATATTAAACTGTTATGAATTTTTTTTTCTTTTTTAAATTTTTCACATAATTTTGAATTTGCGTGATGTCCCAGACCGCAGTTGGTACATTTGAGGTCGTTAGGACAATCTGGTTCGTTATGCTTGAATGCAGACTCGCCACATTTACACAACGTTCTTCTTTAGTACACCTGGAGTTGTGGTGCCCAAAGCCTTGGCAGTTGTAGCAACGTAACGGGTTTGGAATGTAGGCGTCAACATGCAATTGCAGATATGCTACCTTTATTGTTTTTGGTTAGACGGGTGTTGAAAATGTGAGGATGATAGTATTTGTACTGATAATTTTGTCATTCCTCTTTATGGTTATTCGGCGAGCCGCAGTTACCAACTGTGGCGCAAGCTCGTGAATAATTTTGTCTTCAGTTACTCCGGAGAGATCCGGGCACCTGATGACGCCTTTGGAGATGTTCAAAGAGGAGTGAGGGTAGCATTTGACTTCTGTGTTTAAAATTTATTTAATAGTGAGTAAATTATCCGAATGAGATTTTTTTTCTGTTTCAATAAGAAGAGTTTTGTTCTTTAATTGTTTTATTTGTTTAACATGTCCAGCAATGGAATGGACAGTTTTCTCTATTACAAAAGGTGACATATCTGCAACAGGCCTTTCCCCGTCTTCCGATTCGATAATAAGAAAACGAGGAAAGGACTGGTAAATCACTGGTTTCTCAGTATCAGATTCATGTTCTGTTTTTTTCCCGTTTGTTAGTAGTTTGTGCGTTTTGTGATGCCATGATGTGGCGTTAAGAATTTATCTTCCACGCTTCTCACCCACCTCGGAGTCCAACAAGGGGACATTTGCTGTGGATATCCAACAGCAAAATGCCAAGAATACGTAGAAGGTATACTCATATAAAGCTAACGCATCAGACCCCCCATACCACCCAGCGGACATAACACCTTAACTAAAAAGTCAAAGAGCCGCACTTATGTTCCGCTTAAAAAGTGGCACAAGTATAGCCATATAGCTTTTTGAAATACATGATTAGCCCGTGCGCCACCGCCATAAAAAAACCTATCTATATAATGTTTAAAGTAGAACAATATAAAAAGTAAGTTAAGATACAGTGTACTGGTACTGTCTGAATAATAAGGTCGGATCTCTTATAGCTGGCGTGACAAACCGATTGATCAGATCGGGCCAAATCTGACCGCCCGTCTAGTTGAAGTCAGGACCAAAGTGGTGTGTTGCAACGTGGAGATAACTACCAGATCTCCACGCCACTCAACCACCAGGACTCCCTTCTCCAACGACACGGGTCGCCACCCACGGTCAACAGGTGGGTTACATTTCGGGGGGGGGGGGGGGTTCTACCCCTTTGCTAAGTAACGAGCAGTCGGTTGATTCTTAACACCCCACCACCGACTGGGGGGCCGAATTAGATGAAGCGGCAGAACTTGATTATAGGTTATTCTGGAAATTGCTTCGCAAACGCAATAGAACGAGTCCAGTCACATGCCACGAGCTAATAATTGATGGAGTAACATATAGCCCGGAAAGCGCTGTGGTTGACGGATTTTCAGCCCACTTTAAAACAGTATTCGAGGAAAGTAAGACTGAAAGCGCTCTTGAAAACTTTGTGCAATCAATCAAAACGCGCATGAAGGACTTTGAGCAGGAAAATAGTGATGCACACTTTACAATCTTAGAGTCCAATATCAACCATGATGACATCGCGAAAATTGTGAAGAACTTAAAGAGGCGCAAAGCTTGTGGTATCGATAACATTCAGAATGAGCATGTAATCTACGGTGGTAACGTAATCATTCGTTATATAGTCATGCTGTTCAATAAAATAATGGACACCGAATCCACTCCCGTTTCATGGCAAACGAGTAAAGTCATTCCAATCTTCAAAGGCGGTGGCACATCTAAGTCCGATCCCGGCAATTATCGGCAAATAGCTTTTTTACCATGTTTCGCTAAAATGTTCGAAGCCTTGATACGCATGCGAGCTAACTCTTACCTGAAAATGAAAAAAGCCAAATTCCCAAACTCTCAACAACAAGGGTTCCAGGAGAATCTAAGCTGCATTACAACCGCCTTCAATATGACCGAAACAATATTTTAGGAAAGTATGCGTTGCTTTCCTCGACATAAAAGGCGCGTTTGATACAGTCTGGCATGATGGACTATTTCTGAAAATTGGAGAACTCGGTATTACAGGGAAGTTATGGCGTATCATCAGAAACTCTTATAAATCCCTAAATTGCACCGTGCGCATAAATGGATGTACGTCACAGTCCGTACCAATCAAACGTGGAGTCCGTCAGGGGGTGTAAGGTCAACTCTTTTCTGTACTTAGTACTCACTAATGATCTCGTTCTGCAGTTAGAAGAATCAGTATATAGTGCAAATATTTTTAGAGTTAAAGCTGGTAATCCAACCCTCGCCGACGACATTTCTCTAATTGCAACTAGTCTCATAACCTCCAAAAACTTTTGGACATTGTATACGTGTACGCCAAAACATGGAAATTTGATATAAATGCTTCTAAATCGTGTGTAATGACATTTGGTTCCAAGAAAAATGCCATATTGCCAAGACTGTTATATGGCGATTGCTATCTCGAAAATGTCAAGTCTGTTGTCCACTTAGGTATTCGCCAGGACATGTTTCTCAAAAGTAATGACCGTACGGCCGAACGATGTCAAACGGCCAAGAATGCGTTTCACGCCATGATAGGTCTCAGGGTTCATCCGTCCGGCTTAAATCCGCTGACCTCAGTTAGCCTTTACAAAAAGATAGTTATCCATACTGCGCTTTATGGATGCGAGCTCTGGAATAGTCTCACTAATACAGAGTTAGACATGTTAAGCAGATTACAACATTATGTAGTCAAACGAATACAAGGGTTCTCGGTAAGGACAAGGTCCGATATGTGCGAGTCAATGCTTGGTCTGAAACGCTTAACTTCGGAGATAGACCAACGCAAATTAATGTTCCTCCGTAAAACATTATCGTTGTCTCCGGATTCATTGTGCCATACAATTTTTATTCGCCGTTATGTACAATTCATTACTTCAGCGAGCACGGTACAGAAAGGTTTCATTCCTGATATATGCAAACTCCTTTACAAATATAACTTGCAATATATTGTAAATGACTTTATGAAAGATCCCCAGTCATTGCCAAGTAAAATGATATGGCGAAATCAAGTGAAACAATCTATCCAAACGATGGAATCGCACTCGTGGCTATATAGGGTTAACAGCGACCCGGATTTTACGATGTTCTGGAGGATTCATCAGGAAATAAAACCTGCTTTACTCTGGACAATACCGTCCAACAGAACTGATCTTGCAATAGCAAATAAAATAGCCCGCCTATGGGTTGAGACGCCTTAAAGACAGGAATCATATTGTCCAGTTTGTCAAACACCCTTCCTAATAAGAGCGGTGCATATTATTTCAGAATGTACATATACACTTAATATGAGAATTAAATTGACGTTAATAAGGATGTAAGCCCTAATCTAAGATATGAGTTAGATACTTCCGAGCCATTATCGTTCACATGTAAAGTCCTCGGCGAGCCACCTCGGTCAGATATTGATAATGAATCGTACAATCAGTTCTATCATCTCGCATCAAGATTTGCGAGTGTCTGTATTGACAAATTTATATTCTTCACTCAGAATATGTAATATGTTGTCATTTAAAAACAAATGTTAAGCGAAACTCGAAATATGCCAAGACATTGCTAGTGTTAAATTAGTTTGCATATGAGCTCAGTGCAGAGCGCACGATTGGTATTATTATTTCTACTACACATTACAATAATGTAAACATCTGTGTAAATGTATATATTAACCTCTCTCACATCTGTGTAAATGTATATATTAATCTCTCTCTATCTCTCTCTCTCTCTCTCTTTCTCTCTCTCTCTCTCTCATATGATATTTTGCCATGATTATGTTGTTCTAAATGTATTCATATTATTGTATTTCATAATCTCCTGCATGGAGGAAATAAAGATATTGAATTGAATTGAGAAATAAGTAATACTAATTGCATGTTCTCGTCGATTTGGCTTTTCCAGATGGCGGCCGCCATTAAAAACAAAATACCCACAATTGTTTAGGTGATTTATTTTTGTTTAGTATAAGCAATGCAGTTTTGATTCTTACAACTTAGTTTTACTGTTTTATGTTTAGTCTTCATGTACATGTTATCTGTAGTGGTGCACACAAGACTTGCCTTCGGGCAACCATGCATACAAACAATCCCCGGGTATTTGTTATTGTTAGCTTATTAGCTATTTTGCATCAATTTATTTTACACATGAATTGCACAAAATCGTCAAAGCGACTATTGATGATAAGTCAAACTTATAGCTTAATTTATACATCATGAAGGCTTTTATAAATGCTAATGTCAATATACCGTGCCGTATACTTGCCGTCGTATAAAGCCAGACATCTCCAGGAACAAATCTATTTTTCGATTTTCTGTTTCTGAAGAAGTGGTTTAGAACTTAGTCGGCTAAACTGACGTAGATTCTATTATTACTGTATTATTACTGTTCTACATTTTAAAGTTCCAGAATTCCAAGTTAATATACTGAGGGCAAAAAGTTTAGCAAGCTTTTTAGATGAAATAATACCACAACCAGGGATCTCGGTCACAACAAGAGCTGATTAATGAAAATTCAAAGTGACAAGGATTGATATAGAAATGTAACTGATTAAGGACGCTTTATTATTTTCTGTCAGGGAAGGAAATTCGAATCAATATGGTATTTATCATGCATTTTACTATTAGTATATTTGTTTATCTGTGTTATACCTTACAGTGACAGTGACGTTGATCATAACGTAAAATGACATTTCAGTGTGTCATTTCAGTTTTAATTGCAGAATTATCATTACAGTTGTCATATTAGAAGAAACGGTTGTATTGCTGCTTTTCTTAAAAAAAAAAGAGTATGATAATGGACCTTTGGAAACGGCCGAGCACGACACACACGAAACATTGCAGTCTCGGTTTGATTGAGACTGTTCATGAGCGGTAGTGAAATATGCTAGGTACCTCTCACGCCCTCTAGCCCCAGGTTGAGCAGAACTCAATATTCATAAAAATCAACAGTATAGCATTTTAACCATCCCGAAGATGGCAAGCATATGGCGGTGGATATAGCAATATTTGTATCTTTATTTCATCCCCTATATCCAGCGGCGTGTGGTCCCAGGATCTAATAAAATTGTATGCCCGAAGAGCGAAATAAACAAAAAGGAATTAAGTTGGGAGCAGCGGTAATGAAGCCTGCGTATCACAAGTAACAGCCAAACGACTAAATTAAACAGCAGACAACATATCCTATGAGTGGTTAAACAATACCCAGAGCCTTATATCGAGTAGTGGAACCACCGAATCGAAAATTAAGTAAGAATACAAAAGAAATTGAAAATGCACCACATTAAATATAAGTATCGAGCTCACCGATCTCCAAAGATCGAATGAATAAAAGTACTGACTGCAAGCGCGGGGAGACGTTTTACTGCCGCCACACTGCACAAGCAACGTCAAAACCGAGCTTATTTAAATGCTAAATATAGTGCCTATAATAACTACCAAAAATTTAAATCAACCAAAAAACTAATAGTTTTGTCAGGTTTAACACCTTTAGTAGTTGCATAATGTAACGGATTAGTGAGCAACGAGTAATGGATTGGAATGACGACATTTATTGAATTTTGACAGGTTTGATGACGACAGATTTAACATTTCAGGATACCTCCGTGATGTCCGAGGTTGTCAGGCATCAAATTACAGTACACCTGAAGCGGAAAATATCGATTGTGTGGCTTTACAAAAAAGAAGATGCAGTATAATACAGAACAAGGAGGTATACTGTAATAGGAGAAAACGTAAGTGGGGATCCGACTAATATTTATTTCGATAAAGAACAATTTAGAGAGTCCAGTGCATAAATACGCCAACACAAAGTGTCCATAAGCAGATTTTCCCCGAATCACTACCTGATCCGAATCACAATGACACAATGAAAGATATTACCATTAATGAAAACAGTGACATTACCCTTTTAGAAAACTGTAGTAATAATGTCACGTTCTGATGAGAAAAATATTCCAGTCACTGTGAAACCAGATAAACTATCGCCCGTTGTCGAGAAATTGAAAACGTTGCTTCCTGCTGTTACAGCACATTTTGAGAAAAAAAACGTGTAAAATGGACTGCATTTTTCAAACTGGTTTCCAAAGATAAATTTGAAGTTGACCATATTGCATGTCAGTTGTTTTTGAATGTTGTAAAATTTAGCCAGATTGGTAGTGTTCACGGTATGCGTTTTACTCCAGAAGTAAGTGAATGTTGGTCGATAGGCATGTCGCTGTGCCATGCTAAGTTCATACGATTTATGGATGGTTTGAAAACTGTGGGACAGCTAACTGACAGAACACACATCATTACGTGGTAATTTCATTAAGCTATAGGAAAGCTATTAGCAGGATTTTATAACGGATATTTCCACAATAAAACACGTTTAAAAACATTTTGTACTGAAAAATAATGTGATAACATATTTAAAATTACCTCCTAACTGTTTTGTTTTACACTATGCAAACTTTTGAAGACTAAATTAAGGTTTTATTTCATACCCCAGCCAACCCCGTTATCGCTTCTTGGAGAAGGAGTTGGATGGGGTATGAAAGTTAATACTCGGACAACGTAATGTAGAGCTGATACCAGACGCAGCGTCTGTCAACTTTGCTTGTCCAGATACTAAAAGTTTAAGAGTGGAAAAGAAAACGACTTAAATAGATTGTGTAAAGCCGGGTATTATTTTGTCAAACATCCAAGCAATCGCAAGAGCACCATCAGCTCCTTCCAGATCATATAAATTGTGTATAGATGGCAAAGAGATAACAGCTGGACTCGGTAAAAATCTTGGTGAAGTGGATCTGTTTGGACATGGGACATCGCCCACTCTTAACTGAAAATATAGAAAACAATTTAGTGACTGAAACTCAATAAATCATTGACATTGATGGAAATGGGCAAGGAGAGTATAGAGTATCTAACGATTGAAAACAAGAAGATATCGTGTGGTAAAGCGATTGACATTATTTCAGCACTTACGGGACGTATAAAAGAAATGAGATTTCTGAAAAATCCAGGCAAAAGACGTTTTTTTGTTGTTTCGGCAGCAGTGGCTCTGGCGTTTCTGGAGGATCTGTATTATTCCTCATGTCGATCACTCCATCCTCCGTCACAGAGAAACTAGGGGAAATGTATGTTTCATCTATCACTGATGAGGCTTCCGTATCATGGAACTCCGTTTAATCTGTAGACATCCAATCCGGTACCCTGTAGACAGAAATCCGCGACATACAATAAGGCTCGTCATTAAGTCCGTGAAAAAAAGCAATATTTCATTATTTCCAAAAGCTTACAAACGATACTTGCTATACTAAGGCAAACTTACCTATAAAAAAATAAAAAAATTACATTCCTTTAAAAAAAAGCGCTTTCAGATTTTCAGATGCATGCAGACTGTTTGAGAATAATAACTAATAAAAACTGCGGATGCAATGCATATTCTTTGCATTTATTAACACAGATCGTTTGTAGACATCTCTTCTATCTTTTAACATCACATTTTCAAAAAATAAACATGTAAGCATACCGTTGTCTTTAATTCCCAACACAGTTTGAACTTTCAGTTTTTGATGCTAATCAGTTACATTTCTACATAAATCCGTGTCACTTTAAACATCCATACGTTAAAATAGGTCGACGCTAATCAGCTCTCGTTGTGACCTAGATCCCTGAGTGTGGAAACTGTATACAATATATACTAACATTTTGGGACTTTACGGGCCTGACCCCTACGTTCATTTATTCGTTCCGTCATTAAGATGTTCGTCTGTTAATGATGTATGTTTAATAAAAGTGTGTGTCTATGGCAGTAGTTTCTTGATTTTACAACCAAAAATGTATTATTACCAGGGTGCAATAAACACTTGCTGAACTCTTTTCCTTCAGTATAGTTCATTTAATCCAGACCATATCTTTGTTGATTCAGCGAATCTATTTATCAGTTTAAATGTGAGTTAAGCATTCAACGTGATTTTTACAGTAATACAACAAGCAAGGTTTTACGTAAGCTTAAAATAGGTGCCGAGAGACATCCAGTAACGGGTGTTAAAACATAATGAAAACATCAAATGTTGTCATTGAGACATAAACACGCAACGACCGCTTTTCCTTACATTCTTCCCGATTTTTACCAAGCTTTTTACATTCCTACCAATCATTTTGAATCAATGTTGATAACCTCGCTTCTTTCTGTTCGAATACCTTGACAAGCCTTACATATTG
The DNA here is from genome assembly GCA_037043455.1 of Cyrtodaria siliqua. Classification (NCBI taxonomy): domain Eukaryota; kingdom Metazoa; phylum Mollusca; class Bivalvia; order Adapedonta; family Hiatellidae; genus Cyrtodaria; species Cyrtodaria siliqua. The sequence goes on along the minus strand of JAWPHD010007498.1, from coordinate 52,341 downwards.
ATTACAATTTACCCTTGTAACACGACGTGCTAGAAGTACACATCAGCACAGAAATGTGAGAAATACAACTGTTCACATGTAAGGGATATATGTGCTTAGTGTGTGCATTACAACACATACAAACTGTTCACTGTTACCATGTGTAATTATAACATTGCGTTATCAAAGTGAAACATGTAAAAGAACTGTTGCTACCTTACCTTTAGCAATAATAATGAACATTTAAAAAACATAAGGAAATAAGCAGGTTTGAACCCTGCACTAACACGACGCCTTAGTCAACTGCGCTACTCAGGCCAGTGAATGTTTCATTGCTAGTATACATATAATAATAATGACTACATGCTATTTTTCAGTAGACTGGTTTACGAAAACGTCATTTCAGCAAGTAAAACTGTAACCTTCCAACATTACAAAATATGTGTTTATACATTCAAGTTTTGCAGACGAGTTCATATTGCTGTATGTTTTACCTTAGTACCAAGATGTTGTATTCTTGAGCAGTAATTTGTAAGATTTGAGCGAGTAACATGTAATCAATTATCATTGAGAAAGGGCATCGACCTTTACAATTACGTTAACATTCATACTTGTGCCATTGAATCTGATATATGGATTCAAATGAGATATTAATATGTCTATGTTATCTCCACCATAAATCAACATGAATGTGGAATGTCATTAGACTAGCAGATACATCTAAGATAAATATTAATAAAATAGAGATTTCTTACATTTGCCGCAACCCTTTTCCCCATTTGTTATAAATCGATTACAATAGACATCATGTAATTAGAGCTCCGATCTTGATAATAGTTAGGATATCATTATATATAGTATTTGTTACATCTTTCAATTAATGGTGTATAGCTCTAAATTACTGAATTTAAATTCCGGACTTCGTTAGGAAGAGAAGGAGGTCACCTCTATCCGGTACAACTGTATGAGTTCGGATCAAGATAAAGTGCAGTGACATGTTGGTGAACCGCTTAAATCAATTCAATAAATACTGAAAATGTGATCCCTTAATGATTACGTAAACCATATTATTTAGCAGTGTTGCCTTCTAGGCTGAAGTGTCCTGTTAAATTGCACTTAAATATTCAATCACAATAATTAGAGCGACTTGTCGTCTGTCTTTAATACTATTAAGAAAATTGAAGAAGGCAACACATTGTTTCCAGTCAATTGCAATCGTACATTCGCACATTTGAGGCGTCCACATCTATCATGATATTATCCTAGTTTTAATTATCAAGCAAACACCTGATGGAATTCATGTGATTCTTCGTTTTGAAATTTAGGCGGTTTCGTATATATATATTAATATATATATATTCAAAAGTGTTTTGAAGAAAATAATTCAAACATCGGTATATAATTTTTCTGCTTTAGTTGTTACAAGCGCTTTCGCCTTTTCTTTCTACAGGAACATTTATAAAAGTCAGCATCACGTTCATGGTCGTGGGGTTAACGACGTTGTGTTGTAAATTTTCTCGATTTTCATCGCTGCGGGATCGAATCCCACTGGCAGCTCAACGTCTTTATATCATCGTAAGGCATACATTTATAAAAGTAGTATTTTCCCTGAAATCGCTAGGTAAATTTCAGTGAAAATCATAAATGTAAATGTTATGTTTTGACGATACATCTTGATTATTTCGGAACTTGTTTTGCTTGATATGTTGATACTATAATATGGTTTGTGATAAATGATAGCTGAACATCTCGTAACTGAGTAGATGCCTATCTCTTCTTCGAAATTAATAGGGCGTCCGTGGTCGAGGGGTTAACGACGTTGCGTTGTAAATCCTCTCGCATCTCATCGTTGTGTATTCTAATCCCACTGGCAGCTCAACTTGAAAGTCAAAAAGTGTCGATTCTTACGGATGGCGGGAGGTATACAGCACTGGTTTTTACCCATGAAAAATAGATTTGTCTGTCTCTACCACAAACAAATATCGACCGTCATATATGGCCTAAAATGTGTTAACAAATTACGTAAAAAAACACTTTCAGACCAACAAAAACATCTCGAAACGGAGGCAAACCATTTACATCACTGGCTATTTACAATGCGACTCGTCCGAAATCTGAAAGTTTATATTTGCCTTGTTAACTTCTCCAATATGTCTATTTATTTTATATCGTGTTCGGCTGTTTCCAAAAGTCCACTCTAATAGTCTTTTAAGTCTAGGTTTTATGGCTAAGTGTTTTAATAAAGCTATGTACAAGCCCATTATATACGTTATTACGATATAAATCTTAATCAGTTCTGTATAGGAATCGTCGGTTTGTACATTCATTGCTGTGTACGTTAATACTCCTAACTAATTGGCACTCCCAAAGCCTAAACCTGTTTCCGTATTTGTCAATGTTAGGGTTTTAATTCACGATTTATTGCAAAGATATTATCTCGGAAGTGATGAGGTATTACACTACACGTTTTTATACAGCAAATAATTGACAGGCGAAAACGTCTTCAGTTAAAATAGATTGCAAGACTCGATTTTACGGCGGTCTATAGGATAATCACAGTTTGACGTCCGTTTTTCGGATAAGACCGTGAAATCGGTCCGATTTGGGATGGATATCGCCTTTATGTGATTTATGGTCGCGAAACTACTTTTTTTGTGGTCAATAAATAGCTTTAGAACCAGTTGAATGATTCTCATGAAATTTAAAAGAAATGTTCATATGAATTAGAAGATATGTCTAGGACAATTTCCAGGTCCGTATTTTCAATGTCCACTGTGGGGTAATGGGTAAAATCTGAAGTTTCAAATATCTGACGGTGGACTCATTTACTGTTCGCCACTATGTTTTCCTCTTGAATTGTGCAATGACCGGACAGGCTGTGGATCCTATGATGACCTCTACCTAAAGCTTAAAAGGACGGTCCGTGACGTCTGATATTTGTCCTGAATCATGTGTTGTTGTAGCACCCTCAATGGTTTATGTTTTTGTTTCTCTGGCTTCTGCCAAGTCATTGAAAATCTTCTTTCTATTTGTTTTTATATATACACGTGCATCTTTGTGTTTACTTATATTGGCTATTAATGCTGCCTTGTTGGTTAGAGAACAGTTCATGGCGGGGATTGCTTTATTTACACTGTCCCGTTTCATTGTGATGACAGTAGGGTAAGTATGAGGTTTGGTGCAACCTAGAACCTAGTTTAAAACTCCAGAGGCCTTTTTTGTCACTGCCCCTTACAAGGTGGTAGCCCTATTGTAAATCTTTTATTGTGTTTATGCTTTTATTGCTTATTAACATTGCCATCCATGTTTGTCTTTTTGCGTGTTTTTGGATTTACTGTGTTCAGTGAAAGCTGCATTTCCTGTTCGACTATTATAATAATTTTTAATGCGAGAAAGGGAGTATATTGCTTGCGAAATGCCTGTGGTTCTTATAAGAGGCATTCTTCTATTAATTAAACCGGAATATATATATATATACATATATGTTCAGAAATGAAATAGCAAAGCACAAACAAAATTAAACATACTTCTCTGTATTCAATATTAAAGTACGGACGATGAATGTCGAAACTTCATCTAAATAACGAAATAGGTTTGGTCACACTCCGCGAAAAAGATAAACGCTAAAATATTACCATTGGTAACAGGGTAGTTCTTCGTCCGCAGTGGCAGGAGTGTTTCAGGAATTTTAAATTTGGCACCAAACGGTGTGCATTTCAAACAACAACTACCTTAAACAAAAGAATGCCACATATGTAAACACATACTTCTTGAAGTATTTTACAGACCACTAAACCCTGACGCAATATATACAACCATGATGGAAGATACTTTAAATCTTGCATCAAAGATATAATTGTTACTGGTGACTTTAATTACAACATGTTAAATGTTCAATCCTCGAGGAAAATAACAACAATTTGTCATTAATTTGGACTTCAACAAGCCATCAATGAACCCAAACATTTTACAGAGAATTCGTCATCTTAATTGACATTTTACTTGTAAGTGATGCTTTCACCAAAACACTTAGAGCATTCATAACATCAACCGATAAACCATCCATTCCCCCACTTAATGATAATGGCCCAATCTTTTGTGATGAATTCGATAAAGCAAATTTATTAAATGATTTTTTTCAAAGCCAGTCACAATTAGTCGAAGAAAACAGTACACCTCCTGTATTGTCGTTTATCAATATTGATTCAATTCTCCAACCATTTACACTTACCCCACATGAAGTCTTTGAAGTTCTATTATCACTAAAGTGTGGGAAATCATCTGATCCAGATGAAATAAACAAATGTACTTCGCGAAATAGCCTTAGAAATGTCTGTCCCTCTATGTGATTTATTTAACAAGTCAATCAGAGAAGGAATAGTATCCAACATATGGAAAGAAGCATTTTTAAGAAAAGTGACCCTTCCTTAGTTAATAATTATCGCCCAATATCTATAAATGTTTGAAAGGCTTCTATTTAAATCTATTTATAACTTTTTTAGTGACAATAGCTTCCTGTTTGCTTTTCAGTCAGGTTTTATCCCAGTCGATTCAGCTGTGCATCAGCTAACTTACGTATATAACCCTTTTTGCAAGGCAATTGACGCTGGACAGAGGTGCGAGTTGTGTTTTTCGATAAAAGTAGGGTCTTTGACCGTGTTTTGCACAAAGGCCTACTCGTTAAATTGAAAGCAGCATGTATATCAGGAACTTTTTTAAACCTAATATCAGGTAATAATGCAGGTGTTCCTCAAGGATCAATACTAGGGCCATTACTTTTTTCTAATTTCTTGTGTAATGACATCGTAATCAGCCAAATGGCTTGTTACGTTTAATCCTACCAAAATAAAATCTTTTATTTCCCGTAAAAGAAACAAACCCATTTCCCCGTCTCTGATCATGTTAGACCGACCCATTAATGAAGTTAATTCCCATAAGCATCTTGGTGTTTAATTATCAAATGATTGTAGCTGGCACTCAAATATCGATTATATTAAATCTAAAGCAAGGCCAAGAATTAACATTATGAGAACGTTAAAACATCAACTAGATAGTAAATTATTAGAAACAATATACATATCTTTCATAAGACCACTTTTAGATAAATCGGCGACATATGGGATAACTGTACGAATTATGAAAAAACTGAACTTGACAAAATACAAAATGAAGCTGCAAGAATTGCCACACTACACAACTTAAACCAAGAGGTATGCTGGGAATCTCTCGATTCGAGTAGGCAAACATATAAACTTATCCTTTTCTATAGAATGAAAAATGGATTATCACCCCAATACTTTTCATCTTTATCAGTAAATGAGGCATCTAATTACAACTGACGAAATGCGAATGATCTTCTAGCCATACATTCAAGCACTAGTCTGTACTTCAATTCATTTCTTCCTTCTGTAGTTCGTGAATGGAATCAACTTCCACAAGAGGCCAGGAATTCCAATTCCATTATTTGCCTTTAAACGTTATTTAAACCGTGATCTTTCGAATACTCCAAAGTATTATTACAAAGGTGAAAGAAGGGCACAACTGCTTCATACTCGTCTTCGCACCCAGTGCAGTGCACTTAATCATCGCCTATTCCTACAATATATTTCGAAATCTCCTATATGTCAGTGCGGAAGCATTGGAAATACACACATTCTTTTTAATTGTCGTCTTTATGACAACATCCGCACGCAACTGTTGAATACACTAACACCTCTTTGCAACGTTTCACTAAATACAATGCTATTTGGAGATCAATCGCTCTCATTTGAAACTAATGTTTCTATCTTCCAAGCCGTGCATATGTATATAACCTCGACTAAAAGGTTTTAATAGCTACTACGTTCTTACCCTAAGTAATGATAGGAAGCTGTAACCAATAATTTCTACTTAAATGAACGGAGACTGACTAGTCGTGACGTTGATGCATACTCTATGCTCCTCTCCATGGTCGCCGTCCTTTGCTATCCAGAGATTCATTTTTCATGAAACTGAACAATATTATGTAAATTACAAATTACCATCGTAAGGAAAAGAATTCTATAAGCAGTTTTGCATATGTAATGTTATAAACTTTCGACAAACAAAATAGGTTTAAACCGAAGTATGCCACACAGGAACATCAAGCAGTACAGCGACATTAAAGGACAATCTGTCGGAGAACATTGTAAATGATGCTTCCAATGACGATATATTTGGATATGTTGTATTAGTAGACAATTCAGATAAACCTTAAAATACAAATATGATAGCTGAACTAGAACTTTTTGCCAAAGGTCTTAACCGCTTTTCTACCTACTGGAATGGTAAATTATCTAAACAAAATATTCAACTTGCCTTCTTCTGGGGCTTTTGATTTAAGAAAATACAGCATTTCTTCTGTTCTGCGATGTTTTAACGTTTTCGTTGATGAAAAACACCAAATGCGCAATAAAATACCAGATACTATGAAATTATGGTACCTGGCTAATCTGTTATTTCAGGGACGGTCGCAAAGTTTACTGTCTGGATACAAGCACCAGGGGCCACTTACCGCTGAAGAAAGTGAAAAAGGGTTATTTTAAACCTAGTACTGCAAACTATAACTTTGCCATACGAAAGGAGATATCGGAGTTAAACCAGTCTATATTCAAAACCCCTGACATCAAATGTTCTGGTCCAAACTCCGCTAGTCCTTTTTATATTAAGCAATGTATTGTTGTTTAGTTTCAGTAACCCGCGCTCCCAGTCCAACCTTCTCACCCACACCCCAACCACTCCGCCGAAAAACAAAGAATGATTCTTCACAATATTACAAGAAACACGACACTTGTTTTATTTATTTATTTCTTATTTGCGATCCGCAATGATCATAAATAATATAAGTTGGCTAGTGCATGACTAGCTGTAACTTTCTTCTTTGTCTGAAGTAGCTATATTACATGATATTACATGTGTTTATAAATACTGAAAAGGAGACACAGTGGAAGCAACAAACACAAATAAGAGATAAAAGTAGCTTTGGTTTTATTGAGTCTGTCCATGAGAGGGAATGTAGAGTGCATCACCCCTCACGCCTCCTAGCACCGGCTTCAGCGATATTCTACTTTAAAGCCACAAAGATTGGGCTTGATGATCTCAAAGGAACAGTAAGTAATAACACTACTGATTTGTAGTCGGGGCGACTTTATACGGCCGCCACACAGCAATAAACATACGCTAGAGTGAATATCAATAAATAATAAAAAGGGGATTCCTTGGAAGCAACAAACACAAACAGTAGCAGACTCGGCTTTATTGAATCTGTCCATGAGAGGTAGTGTATAGTGCAACACCTCTCATGCCTCCTAGCACCGGTTTAAGCGATATTGTGAACCCTTGGTTATGTCCAATATAGCTATTTAGTATGTTAATCATAGTAATTGCTTCATTATTCAAATTTACCGCTATTTAAAACATAAGTGGGTGGGGTAACAATAAAGGGTAACATTGTATTAAAGAATTCAACTTTATCTCGAATTGTCAACAGTTAAACCTCGTTGAACATTGATTGATCGTTTACCTGGAATTCGTTGAGGTATCTTGTTTACATCGTTAATCGTTATTCCGTGTTTTATGTAGGAATTACACATGTTTATTTTATCACGACTAACTCGCCAGGGGGCGCCTTATATCGACTACGTCACAGGAGGGCGTGAGCACAGGAGGGCGTGAGCGTTTAATTGTAAACAAGAAGGCCGAAAGGTTTTGTGTCGGAGGTAAATCATATTGCGGAGATTGATATCTTCTTCTCACCACGGGTAATTTATGTATTAAGTATTTGTCTTGTATCAAATGGTAAACTTATTATAACTTTCATTCAACTGTATTGAGATTTCTGTGGAATTCTGCCGAATTCTGCCAGCATCATTCTGGTATTCTGCGACTCCGCAGAAATTTGGCTGAATTCTGCGAGCCGCGGGATTTGGAACTTTGGCACTATATAAGCTTCGGTTTTGTCAGTTCAACTTCGGTTTTGTCAGAGAACGATTGGGTCAGTAAAACGGGGTAGTTTATATTTTGGGTATGTGTTCTTTGGATTTGGGCTAAATTATAAATAGAATCATTTGAGATTTACCAGTTGAATGTAAAGGAAATTAGAAAGTATATTTGTCTTTATGAAAAGATATTCACCATATTTTTTAGGAATCAAATTACGTTTCTAGATCTATATGATAAATAAATTATCATTACGATTAAACTGTAAAAACTAGATTTGGTTGTTATTTTATCTTTGTGGTTAAACCGCCTCCGAAAAACATGAAAGTCGCCACAACATTTTTGGTGGCAGCCAAAATTTAATAATATCACGCTACCATTAAATTAAAATAGAACTAGGACGATTATTCATCTGTGGGAAATCAAATATATTTAAAGATTCATCTGTGGGAAATTAAATAAATTTAAACACTGTTCTCATTTTTATTTATTTTTTATTTTTCAATATTTGAAACAATATGGAAAGAGAAATGGTCTTGACACGGCATAGAGCGCGTGAAGAAAATGACAATTTGGAAATGGAACAAGAAAGAGAAATGCAAATACAAAGAGACTTAGAAATGTCAAGAAATGCAGATTGCAATGATAGAAGTGAAAAATGCAATGATTAGCATAATTATACAATGTGTAATGAGCAACCTGCTGCTGGTACAAGCTCATTTTTTCAAATGAATAGGGGTGATGTGTTAAATCATGAAACGGTGCAATCAAATCAGACAAATGCACAAAACAAAGATATGAGCCGGACTATATCAAACATTGAAGCAAAAGTGAACAGCTTGGAAAGCTCTTTGATAAGCGTTACTCAAGAATTATCAAATGCTATCAAGAATCTAGACATAAAGGGCAATAGTAAAAGGTCACAACAAAGGCCAATTGGCCATACAAATAGTCAGAGAATAAGAATTGATAGCGATAGTGAGAGTGAATATGATTCAGAAAATATCCTATCAAGTTCATCTAATCCTGTAACAAGGAGAAACAAAAACAGCCCTAAGCTACCCCCCTTTAATGGTAAAGAATCCTGGAAAGTATGGTTTAACAGATTTGAAGATGTTGCAAATAGGCAAAATTGGACATCTGAGGAGAAATTGGATGAATTGCTACCTAGATTACAAGGTGCAGCTGGAGAGTTTGTATATGGTCAACTGACATATGAAACAAGGTCCAATTATAGGTCACTATGTAAAGAACTAACAAACAGGTTCAGAGTTGTTGAAACTGCAAAAACATTTTGGGTTCAGTTTAGTCATAGAAATCAAAAGCACGGTGAAACCGTAGAAGAGCATGCTGCAGAATTAAAGAAATTATATGATAAAGCGCATGTTAAAAGAGATAAAGATACAAGACGAGAAGACCTGTTAGGAAGGTTCTTAGATGGGCTGATTGACGATAAAGCTAGATTTCATGTTGAGTTTATTAAAGAACCAAATGATATAGATGAAGCCGTTTTTCAAACAGTATGTTTTCAAGAAACAAAACACAAAATGCGCTCATCTGATGATAACGTTAGATACACACATGATACTGACGATGACAGTGAGATTGCTAGAATAGCCCCTGGAAACAAAGCAAGAATAATTCAAAAAGAGGTACCCAAAATCCAAAATAGTCCATCATCAAACACAGAAACTAATGATTTGCAGAAATTCAGAGAAATTGTGCGCTCAGAATTAAATGCACTAGCTTTGAATCAATCAACACCGTACACAGGTGTATATGATAACGTGCAAAACAAAAATGGATATAATTCATTCCGTAATAACAAGTCACAAGGTTATTCTCAGAGAAATAGAAACACACAAGACAGACACTGTTACTTTTGTCACGACCCTTCACACATAAAAAGAGACTGTTCAAAATTAATCAACACACAGGGTCAAGGCCTATATCAAGGACAAAATCAGTACCAGGGTCGAGGCCAACTTCAAGGTCAAGCACAAAATCAAAATCATGGCCAATCCCAAAATCAAGGTCAAGGCTTGATTCAAGATCAAAGCCAAAATCAAGGTCAACCCCAAAGTAATGTTAGAAATCAAGATTTAAACTAGACAGGACTGACTCCAGTGGCCGAGAGAAAGTCCAAAATAGCAATGGCCAATTAGATACAAGATCTTTTAACCCAATTAGAAGAGGTTTTCCAATGTCAGAAAGTATTTATATATCAGGAACTGTACAGGGGGTACATGTCAATTATGTTTTGGATACAGGTGCAGAAAAAACAGTACTTTCTGAGAAAATTTATAACAAGATAAGAGAATCAGAAAAGCCAAATTTGTATAAAAAGGGCAAATTATTACATGCTGGTGGGGAACCGATCAAAGATTTTGGAAAATGTGAGGTTGATCTTAAAATAGACAATTACAGAATCAAAAGTGAAGTCATAGTAGCTGATATTAGAGATGATGTTCTGTTAGGAATGGATATTTTGAAAGGCAAACATGGTCAACCAGCTGATATTATACTCAGTCAGGGTAAAATTGTCTTAGAAGGGGTAGAAATCAAATGTCAGCATTACACAGATGCAAAAGTAAGAAAGGTCACTGCAGCTGACCACTACGTCATTCAAGGTCACACTGAGCAAATTATTGATGCATATGTTGAAAGATGCGAAATGGATGATATTCGAGACTGCGCTGATATAGTAATTGAGGCATCCGATAGTTTTAAGGAGAAATACCCAGTTATGATCGCTTCAAGCTTAGCAAATATAAACAGCTTACCCACAGTCAAGGTCAGAATAATAAATCCATTCCCAAATGATGTTTCAATAAATCAGGACACTGTTCTTGGAACAGCTGAATTTATCAATATTGAAGCAGTAAAGATACTTGATCAAGAAAATGTAAATGATGAAAACATATTTGCAGTACGAAGGCTTCCTTTCGAACACAATTCCGAAAGCGCAATTCTGAGAAATATTACGCAAAATGTAAAAGGCTCAAAACACATTGCAAGTAACTTTAAGTCTTTAGATGATGAAATTCCAGACCACTTGAAATCTCTATATAAAGGTTCAGTGGAGGGTAAAAATCAGGTTGAAAAACAAAAATTAGCTAAAATACTTATAGAATACAATGATGTTTTCTCAAAAGATGACAATGATCTAGGTATGACACACTTCGCAGAACATGAAATCGATACGGGTAATGCAAAACCAATCAAGCAACGTTTCCGTCGCGTACCGCTTGCTTTTGAAAACGAAGAAAAAAAGGCCATCCATAAACTTCTGGAACAGGGTGTAATCAGGCCTTCAAATAGTCCTTGGGCAAGTCCCTTAGTTCTTGTAACTAAAAAAGATGGAACAGTTAGGCCCTGTGTTGATTATCGATTACTTAACAAGGTCACAAGGGTTGAGGCATTTCCAATACCGAGAGTCGATGAATGTATAGATTCGGTCGCTGGTGCAAACATTTTCTCAACTCTCGATTTAACATCAGGTTATTTTCAAGTTCCTCTTCGTGAGTGTGACATTCCGAAGTCTGCTTTTACATCAAAACATGGTTTATTCGAGTTTACTTCTATGCCGTTTGGTATGACCAATAGTGGGGCCACTTTTCAAAGAGATATGGAACTCGCACTCAAAGGACTACAATGGCAAACATGCATAATATACATTGATGACTGTATTGTATATGGTTCAAACTTTGATGAGCATGTTCAGCGTCTCTGTGAAATTCTAGAGCGTTTCAGACAAGCTAACCTGAAATTAAAAGCAAAAACATGTGAGTTACTTAAAGATGAAGTTACATTTCTGGGTTACAGAGTAAATGCACAAGGTGTCAAGCCTGATCCATGCAATGTTGCAAAAGTACTAGAATGGAAAGTACCAGAAAATGTTACAGAGGTAAAGCAATTTTTAGGACTATGCTCCTACTACCGAAAACATGTGAGAAATTTCAGTTCTATTGCCAAACCCCTATTTGATTTGGCAAAAAAAGAAAGTTCCCTGAAACGGACTCAAGAATGTCAAATAGCATTTAATGCCCTAAAAGGTGCTCTCACTAGTCCTGAAGTAATGACACTACCAAGAAATGATGGTATTTTTATTTTAGACTGTGACGCTTGCGATTTTGGTATTGGTTCAGTTCTAAGTCAAATACAAAACGGACAAGAAAAAGTAGTCGCATACGCAAGCAGATCCTTAAGTCGCGCCGAAAGGAATTGCTGTGTCACAGACAAAGAATTACTCGCAATACGCTATTTTGTGGAGTATTTCAGACATTATTTGATGGGTCGTGAATTCAAGGTCAGGTCAGATCACAGAGCATTACGTTGGTTATTCAGTCTTAAATGTCCAACTGGTAGAATAGCGAGATGGATCGAAATCTTATCAAGTTACTAAACATGGTAATGCAGATGGGCTCTCGCGATGTCCCAACCTTAAAAACTGTCAATGTCCAGAAATAAATTCAGAAGAAATGCTTAAATGCGGTCCATGCAATAAATGCAGAAAACGTGCCTATGAAATGGAGTCAAAATTAAATAAAGATGAGCCAGTTAACTGCCGAAAGGTCAATCTAGAAAATAGAAAGGTTAAGGTCATAGAACACAAAAGTGTAGAATTGAACCGACTAAGTTTAATTTCCATATAGCTCATTATCAGTACACTTATGTCAAATGCATGGCTAAAAATCAATACCATTTGTAAAATTTCAATGGCAAAGGTCAAATATTGGTCAAGGTCAAAAGTCAAGGTCACTGACAAGTCAGGTCAAATACATACAGAGAACAGTGTCATGGTTATGGTCCTATATTACAGCTATATGCTTGTTATTTATTAGTACAAGAACCACAGTGTCAAAGGTCAAGTGGATACAGAGGTCAATATCCAAGGTCATGCAGTCCATCATATTTATAATATGGACTACTTTAAAAGCATTAAAGAATTTTTGCACAGATACGGTTGATCTATTTTGTAGATCTGTAAGTACAAGGTCGCAGACTGTTTTTCTGGAAAATTATGTACCATGGTCAAATGGATATAGTTTAAAAGATCTGCGAAATTTACAGATGGAAGATAAAGATATTGGGCAAGTTCTAAGTTGGTTAGAAGTAGGGGAAAAACATACTGTAAATGTCGCTAATATGAGTTTAGCAACACGTCATTATTTACATTGCTGGGATGCACTGGTGTTAAAAAATGGATTGTTAATGAGACATTTTCCTAAGAAAGACGGTTCAGGGTCTTTCTTACAGTTTGTTACGCCCAAAAAGTTACAAAGGGAAAAAAAATGCACAATGCTATATTGTCTGGTCACCTTTTTTAGAAAAAAGACTAGGGAAAAACTATTACAAAGGTACTACTGGTATGGTGTCAGAGAAGACATTTATTTGTGGATTGAACAGTGTGATAACTGTGGAGCTAATAAACCGTTGTCAATGAATCCAAAAGCTCCACTAGGAAGTTTATCTGTAGGCAATGTATTGGACAGACTCTCAACCGATTTTCTAGGTCCACTTCCTCATACGCCTCGAGGAAATAGGTATATTTTAACCGTGACAGATCATTTTTCGCGGTGGGTGGAAATATTGTCAGTACCTGATCAAACTGCAGAGACAACAGCTAGAGTAATATTAAATGAAGTCATAGCACGGTATGGTTGTCCGATAACCCTTCATAGTGATCAAGGTAGTAATTATGAGAGCAGAATATTTACTGAACTTTGTCAGCTTCTTGAAATAAGGAAAACAAGAACGTCAAGTAAGAATCCTCAAGGCAATGATCAAATTGAACGCTTTAACAAAACATTGACTAGAATGATAAGGGCATATCTAACTGACAATCAAACTGATTGGGATTTGAATCTAGGTTGTTTAGCAGCGGCCTACAGAGCCACTCCAAATGAAACTACCAAAATGACCCCAAATTTGCTCATGTTAGGTCGTGAAGTCCGTTTGCCAGCTGAAATAGCATTCGGTAGTCAAGCAAATAACAACGAAGTAGTGTGTTCTTATGGGCAGTATGTCATGAAATTAAAAGAAAAAATGCAAAAATCACATGAAATATGTAGAGAACACATTGGAAAGGCAGCAAAACGCCAAAAGGATTTGAGTGAATAGAACAAATCATTTAATCAGTACAAAGCTGGTGATATAGTATGGTATCTCAATATAAAGAGAAAAGAAGCAGTATGCACAAAGTTAGTAGTGCCCTATACAGGTCCATTTCTTGTCCAAAAGAAAATTAGTGACCAAAATTATGTGTTACAATTTTCAAAATATATGACAGATGTTAAAGTAGTACATCATGATAAGCTAAAACCTTATAAAGGGTCAGCACCACCAAAATGGGTTCTGAATAAATCATTAAAGTAAAATCCCCACAGATGGATATGAAGGCTTAAAATGCAAAATTGTCGCAGTTAATATAAGGATAATTTAGATGCACGCTAGTTAATATTGAATGTGAATATGTATATCTATTCATACTGATCGCGAGTGTTGTATAATAATACTGTACAGAAAATATTTATTATATGAAATTGTTCATAAATATGAAATACAGTTATATTAAATTTTGAATGTAAGTTTCAGTTTTAAAATGAGTAGATGTATGCATGTGTATTAACACAAGTTTGACAAAATATAAATATAATGTAAAAAGTGTATATAAAGCATATACAGCTTACATGTATATAATAAATATAAAAAAAAAATGAAAAATCAAGTGAAAGCATTACTTGAGTAGTACAGATTTAAAAATATAAATTAAGTAAATATCATATATGTCATATAGTATATGACCCAGGATTCACCTATATTTCACTGTATTTGCAGAACGTCAGTGATGTTCCCCAACACTAGACCAATTAATATGATGAGCGAGGCAGACTTTAGGTTCGTGAACAACAGAGGCAGGGTGTATGAATGTCAAAGGTGTTCTTATGACAAATGTCAAGGAGAGAGATCTAAAGTCATGCTACATGTCTACAGGAAGCATACGGCCCTGGACAGTGTACCTTTTTATCGTACTATTTGTAAGTTTGTAACGACATCACAGTCAGATCTGGAACGACACGTCATAAGGAACAACTACGCTCCACATAGGGCTACAGTGGAAGCTATGTTGGCAAACGGTGAGGAGGTAAACGAGCATGGTAGCCTCCTCCAGAATCTGAAACATTTTATTCCTGGAGAGCTGGATATGAAAAGGTTAAATAAAGAAGACAGTGGGGATATCTTTCTGAACAGAAAAAAACAATCAGTTGTAAATGTGGACATACTTCAAAGTGCTATGAATGAAGCTGACATTCAGACAACGTCCTTAAAATCAGACAAAACTGAGTATATTTTGAATGAAATGCTGGAAGGGCATCGGTTATCCCCATTTGCTTTCCATGAGTCACCCTTTGCATCGCCCAATCGGGGAGCTCCGTTCAAGACACCTGTAGTGTGTAAATCACCAACTGTAGTCTCCTCCTATAGCAGCTCATCAACGTCAAGCTCATCAACTTCAAGCTCATCAACGTCATCCTCTTCATCGTATAAAGATGAGATGAAAGCAGAAGTGCAGCACTTGAGAAATGAAATTAAAACAATGGGACTTGCTTTAGGACAACTAATTCATGAAATGAAAGAACTTACTAACAAAATTGGAGAAAATCAATCAAAACAGCTGGCTCAGCCAAGTGCACTACATCGCCATAGTCCTAAAAATAACTTTAGACCGCACTACAAGGAAAACAGACCAGTTCCTTACTACAACAACTACCAGTTGCCACGCCAGATGTCACATCAGAAGCCACAGCAGAAGCCACGCCAGAATACTCATATTAGATTTTAGAAATATAGTAATAACAGTCGAAATTTGTGTTAGACATATTAAGAGTTAGGATTATAATAGATAAACAGAGATTCTTTTATTTTATACTAAATTTGTTAACAAATATTAAAACAAAAACTTTTAATTCTACGATCTACAAGTAATGCATTTCACAAAGTATATTCCATATTGTTAGTTCTATTTAATATATAGAACCTTAATCTCTTGATCATCACTAGTTTCTAAACGGTAATGTTTAAAGGTAACTTCTACAGTTGTATTATGCTTTAAGATACTGTTGAAGATTTCATGTAAATTTGTACCTGAGCAAATGTTATTGTTACTGAGTATATGCATAGTTTTTTGTTATATATTAAAATTTAAGGTTATTTGAGGTAATACTTAGGATGTTTATGTAGTTGAGACATGATGATGTTTTGACTGTTTATTGTCATATAGTTGATATAATATACAAAATAGACATTCGCATTAACATGAATTGTTGTATATTGTTGAACTTAAGAGTTAAGGTTATTTCAGAATATGTGCATTAATTCAGAATACTTACTTCTGTGAGTTTAAAGAGATGTTGATGTATAAAAGTTTGTTTTTATGAGGACACAAAATAGTTTAAGGGAAGGGTAATGTGAACCCTTGGTTATGTCCAATATAGCTATTTAGTATGTTAATCATTATAGTAATTGCTTCATTATTCAAATGTACCGCTATTTAAAACATAAGTGGGTGGGGTAACAATAAAGGGTAACATTGTATTTAAGAATTCAACTTTATCTCGAATTGTCAACAGTTAAACCTCGTTGAACATTGATTGATCGTTTACCTGGAATTCGTTGAGGTATCTTGTTTACATCGTTAATCGCTATTCCGTGTTTTATGTAGGAATTACACATGTTTATTTTATCACGACTAACTCGCCAGGGGGCGCCTTATATCGACTACGTCACAGGAGGGCGTGAGCACAGGAGGGCGTGAGCGTTTAATTGTAAACAAGAAGGCCGAAAGGTTTTGTGTCAGAGGTAAATCATATTGCGGAGATTGATTTTTTCTTCTCACCACGGGTAATTTATGTATTAAGTATTTGTCTTGTATCAAATGGTAAAATTATTATAACTTTCATTCAACTGTATTGAGATTTCTGTGGAATTCTGCCGAATTCTGCCAGCATCATTCTGGTATTCTGCGACTCCGCAGAATTTTGGCTGAATTCTGCGAGCCGCGGGATTTGGAACTTTGGCACTATATAAGCTTCGGTTTTGTCAGTTCAAAAGAGAACGATTGGGTCAGTAAAACGGGGTAGTTTATATTTTGGGTATGTGTTCTTTGGATTTGGGCTAAATTATAAATAGAATCATTTGAGATTTACCAGTTGAATGTAAAGGAAATTAGAAAGTATATATGTCTTAATGAAAAGATATTCACCATATTTTTAGGAATCAAATTACGTTGAGTTAGAAATGTTTCTAGATCTATATGATAAATAAATTATCATTACGATTAAACTGTAACAACTATATTTGGTTGTTATTTTATCTTTGTGGTTAAACCGCCTCCGAAAAACATGAAAGTCGCCACAATATTCTACTTTAAAGCCACAAAGATTGGGCTTATTTGACAAAGACCAGTAAGTAATAACACTGCTGATTTGATATTACTTACTAGTCGTTTGGCATATAAGCTCAATCTTTGTGGCTTTAAAGTAGAACAAAGCCAGAGATGGTCGACATTTTACGGCCGCCACAGAGCACTAAACACACGCTAGTGTGAATGTCAATAAATACTGAAAATTTAAAAAAAAATAAAAAATATACATGTACATTTCATATGTTACTATTTGAGAGATTTTAAATAGAACTACTTACTATGTCTTTATTGTTAATATAAGTCCTTCTTAACACATGCTTAACGGACGTATTAGCGACTTGTCCGATCGGCAACGGACATACAAAGCTAAATTAGTGTTTACGCACAAACAATTTATTACTCAAAACATAACAGGCGTAAATGATTTATCAAACATATACTTGCATGCAAGTAATCGCTGCTGGTTATAAAATAAGTTCGTTTTCGAAAATATGATAACTATCATAAAACATCACTAATTTTCGCGACCATAAATTGCTACCGTGCACATCTACTTACCAAAGTGTGAGCAGATCACAGACAGATGGCATACATCAATGTTGCAGGTAAGATCAAAATATATTTTACCGCGGACACACGTGAAGTTTTTTGGAAAATGGAAACAGTTTTCCTAAAATAAACTGATAAACACTGTATATACCTGGAAAAACACTGTGTTTACTTTCTAGAAGGCAATATCCACTGCATAACGGACCAATTTCTTGGTCTTATCGGAAAAACGGAAGTCAAACTGTGATTATCCGATGGAACGCCGTGTACTTGATGGTGCTCTTGTGTTAGCATTTCTTCAATTCATCCTTACTTTCTGTTGTGTACCATTTGTCGATTGAAAAGAATGGGGAACAATAATCCAATATAATTAAAGACAAACATACCTGTTTTGAAACATGCGGCGCACAGCAAGTTGGCTGCTTTTAAAATTCATCAAATGGTAGGGATTTATTTTGTGACCATACAACTTATAAATGGGAAGATGTATTTTTCTACGAAATGTAGTGGTTAATGTATATATGTTAATAAAGCGTACCCTATTATAAACTAGAATAACATGATGAAACAAGATATAAAGAAAGATAAAAATATCGGACATGGAAAGCAGCATTCAAGGACGACAGTCAACCACAACACACAAAAACAAACACAAAAACAGACAAACGAGAGGGCAAAAGTAATAAGAAGTGCAAACGACATCACAAACACAAAAGGGTTGATAATAGGGCTACCGCCTTGGAACGGTCAGTGGCATCAAAGGCCACTGGGAGTTTAAACCGGTTCTAGGGTGCACCAAACCTCACACTTACCCTACTGTCATCCCATTAAAACAGGACAATGTAAATAAAGAAATCCCCGCCATGATCTAATCTCTAACCAACAAGGCAGCATCAATAGGCAATATAAGTAAAACACAAATATGCTCGTGTAAATATAATACAAAAACAAAAATAGCCTAGAAAGCCACAATGAAGGTACTCAATGACTTGGCAGAAGCCAGAACAACAAGCGAATAAACCATTAAGCGCACGACAGGAAATATCATAGACAAACAACAAACGCCACCGTCATCATAGGGTCCACAGGGTCCACAGCCTGTCCGGTCATTGTACAATTAAAGAGGAAAGCATAGTGGCGAACTGTAAAAGGGTCCACCACCAAGCATGAAGTACGTTGCAAAATGATAGGGTCATAGCCTCTTTTGATAAACTTTTTAACAAGTTTAACAAAGATAGTATGAAAGTGATCATGACCAAGAATCTTACGAAGTTTATAAATCACATCACCATAGAAGTCAAGTTGTGATAGTCGCAGAAGAGTCCTTAAATTACTTTTATATTTGGAAAGAAGATCAGGGTTACGATAATAAAATTTTGCAAAGGTTTTACGAAGTTTATCGTAACGGTAACCCTGATTGAGTAGCTTTTTAGGTATACAAAGATTACGAATATAATATTCCTCAACTCGAGTACAAGCTCTTGAAAAACGAATAAGTTGAGACACATACACCCCATAAGAAATTGCTCGAGGAACATCGCCATCCAAGTGGGGGTAATTAACAATGTCAAAATTAAAATCATCTCTCTTGTCATAGATTTTGCTAATTATTTCACCATTTTCAATCGAGAGATCTAAATCAAGAAAAGAAGCGTTATTATCGGATATATTAGCTTTATTAAGTTGAAGTTCTTTAGGATAAATATTACCAACCATAGTTGGAAAGAAAGGGTTGTCAATGTTCAGTATGTCATCCAGATACCGAGAGTTGTCATTAAAAGCTTCAATAACATCTGCCTGTGTATCTGGTGAAAGAATCAACATGAAATCCCTTTCATAGCAAACTAAAAACAAATCTGCGACAAATGGTGCACAGTTCGTACCCATAGGGATACCAACAATTTGTCTATAAAAGGTGGTACCATGCATGACGAAAATATTATCTAATAGGAAGATGAATGCTTCACAAACTTCATAGCAAGTCCACATAGTATAATTATCTAAATGTAGCATACAATGTACAGAGCCAACCACAACATGCATCAATAAGGCACATTGTAATGAGTGTAACCAGTGTAATTATATTTGTAAATTAACAACTCATGTTGTTAGATTGTTAGGAAGCTTATATTGGTATATGTACACTTTAATTAAACCGTATCACGGGAAACTTTTTCAGAAATAAGTGGGCTTGTATTAAATTGCTATACTGAGTAAATTCATTGACGGTGATTTCGGAAAGCTATTTGTAAACTCGGTAGACACGTGTAAAAAAAAAAGGAGTATGAAATGAGAAATGATTTTTATGCGTTAAAGAATTGGTATATTTTGAGTTTGTTTAAAGTTGGAGTCTTATCAATGGACATATGCTGAGCAATTTGAAAAGGAGACGTGCTTGTTTTTTAGAGAATATAACCTGGCGGTGATATCTTTAGTTACATTGTCCCGTTTTATTAGTATGACACAATGATAAGAGCGAGGTTCGTTACACCATATAACCCTTTTAAATCGTGGCTTTGTACTGACCGTTCCAAGGCGGTAGCCCTATTGTCAACCCTTTTGTGTTTGTGATGTTACATTTACCCTTTTATTCATCTTTAAATTTGTTCTTTGTTTCTGTGTGTGTTTGTGGTTGACTTTCGTCCTTGAATGCAGCTTTTCTGTTCGATTTTTATATCTATATTTGTAGGACACCGACCGTTTCAATGCGATAACCTAATTATCAACCCTGTTATGTTTGTGATGTCATGTTTTATCTTAAATTTTGTTCTGCTTTGTTATTATTGAGTGTTCCTTTGCGTGTTTTGGTTTACTGGTCCTTGAATGCAATTTCCTGTTCGACTTTTATATTCTACTTGAAAGTAAATAATCACGGTGTTAAGGTTCTTATCCTCTGCACACTGTCATTGTGATTTGTGTAATACTTGTGACAATACACGCATCAACCATTAAATAGTCTCATGCTAGTTCTCACTATCGAAAAAAACGCATCCAAGAATTATACAGCTCTGCTATTCTGAATAGCATGCTGTAAGAAAGAGTATGATAATGGACCCTTGGAAACGGCCGAGCACGACACAAACAAAATATTGCAGTCTCGGTTTGATTGAGACTGTTCATGAGCGGTAGTGTGATATGCTAGCTACCGCTCACGCCCTCTAGCCCCGGGTTGAGCAGAACTCGATATTAATAAAATCAATAGTACAAAATGTAAACCATCCCGAAGATGGCATGCATATAGCGGTGGACATGGAGTATCTGTCTTCCCCATGTCGTACGGCGTATGGTTCCAAAATATAATAAATTAAATGCCCCGAAGAGCGAAATAAACATTATGAAATTTAGTTGGGAGCAGCGGTTATGAAGCCTGCATATCACAAGTAACAGTCAAAAGACTAAATTAAAAAGCAGACAACATATCCTATAAGTGGTTAAACAATACCCTGAGCCTTTAATCACCCGTACCTAGATTTCATCTTCTACAAACAGGACATAAGGTCATGCTGCAAAGCATTTCCCTATTTGTGCTGGAACTTTTACTTTTCGATATTTTGCATGTGCACATCTCTTCATTACTGCTGTAATACGCCATCCAACTTTTACTAATAAATCTTTCTATAAACCACAAAGTGTTTTTACCTCAAAATAATCACCACTGAAACTTTTTTCGAGGTGGCCTTGCTGAAACAGTTTGTTTCAAATGCATTGTTGCAAGTTGATACGGATTGAATTGCCTTTGTTTTAATATGTACGTATGACAAGCATACAACACCAAGAAAGAATAAGCAAACAACAGAAATAAATACATAAAAAGCTCATTTGAAAGCAACAAACACAAACAAGAGAGAAAAGTAGCGAACTCGGTTTTACTGAGTATGTTCATGAGCGGTAATATAGCTGAATCACCTCTCACGACCTCTAGCACCCGCTTCAGCGGTATTCTACTAGAAAATGCTAAAGCGACAAACCTGGATTCTCACAAATGAAAGATGTTTCCTTCTCAGTGCGTCTGTGATGTTGGTATGTTCAAAGGCCGATTTAGATGTATATACGAATTGCACAAGTTAGACGTAAATTGTACCGTAATACATCATTGTAGAAAACCTGATAGAAATATAAAAAGATCGGACAGGGAAAGTAGCATTCAAGGAGGACAGTCAACCACAAAACACAGAAACAAACATACAAACAGACAAACAAGAAGGCAAAAGCAATAATAAATGCAAAGGACATCACAAACACAAAAGGGTTGACAATAGGGCTACCGCCTTGGAACGGTCAGTGGCAAAGTAGGCCACTGGGGGTTTAAACAGGTTATAGGGTGCACCAAACCTCACACTTAGCCTACTGTCATCCCATTAAAACAGGACAGTGTAAATAAAGAAGTCCCGCCATGATCTAATCTCTAACCAACAAGGCAGCATCAATAGGCAATATAAGTAAAACACAAATATGCTCGTGTAAATATAATACAAAAAAACAATAGCCTAGAAAGC
Organism: Cyrtodaria siliqua; assembly: GCA_037043455.1. Classification (NCBI taxonomy): domain Eukaryota; kingdom Metazoa; phylum Mollusca; class Bivalvia; order Adapedonta; family Hiatellidae; genus Cyrtodaria; species Cyrtodaria siliqua. The sequence continues at coordinate 29,934 of JAWPHD010007498.1, read as the reverse complement.
CACAATGAAGGTACTCGATGACTTGGCAGAAGCCAGAGCAGTAAGAGAATAAACCATTAAGGGCACGACAAGAAAGATCACAGTACCGTAGTACATCATTGTAGAAAACCTGAAAATGTACTTGTCCCTAACTTTGACCTTTTCTGCCCTATGTAGTTCTCAAAATTTGTTCGATAAAATGATAAAAAAAGAAGCTCTATTTTGTGGAAAAAGGTATACAAATAGTTATAAAAGTCGAACTGGACATGTGTCATTCACGAAATAGAGTTAACAAAACCATATTTCAAAACAAAACAACAAATATGAGGAGAAATAGAGGCCAAATATGCGACACCGTAGCATAACATGTTAACGATAGGAGTATCGACTACGATAAATCAGGGACAAAAAGGTCGGTCGCCAAAAGATACTCACCCAGAAAATTCCAAAATGACATCATGGCCTCTGTTTTCACTAGATAAACAATATCAGCATATTTACCAGCACCTTCATAATGGACCATGTTTTCAAATTATTTGTGTATATACATAAATAACAAATTGTTATATAAGAAAGCCGCCTCTTTGGCAATTTTAGCTGCATTGTTAACTATGTATTACTAGTTTATATGTATTATATCGAATGTTTTGATGAAATAAAACGCACAGACCTCTACTAAGTGAGTCCTTTCTTCAGCAGCATAGCCTTTAATGATTATTTCTGAGCTTCCTGACATTAACCCGCTCGAACTTTTTAACGATCATATGTCCTCAGTTTGGATAAATAAATGAAGACAGGAACGGACGTAGGCATTATCACATCTTCACGGACAGGTCTACAACGTGTAATGAACAGTGACTTTAAAATTGTAATCTATTTGTCATTGATTTTAATGGTATCCTATAAGAAACCTTAATTTGCTGTGCTATCAAGTCAAACAGGAATAGGAGCATTCACAGAATATATTCACTCCAACAAGTATTACAACGCAAATGTGATTCAAAAAGTATATTACAAACCTATTCAGTAACAAAGCACATCACAAACATATAAGGATTGACAACAGGTGTACCGCCTTGGAACGGCCAGTGGCAAAAGGGTGAACCAAATCTCACTCTTACCCTGTCATCATCCCTAAACCACAGGACAGTGTAAATAGAAATAAACCCCGCCGCCCTTACATTTGAGAAAGCGTAGATAGGTGTTAGAAGAAGAAACACAGAAATGTTCACGTATATAATATATAAAACAATAAGTTAAACCTAAGAAGGTTATCGCTTATGTACTCGATGTCTTGTCTGATGTCAGAGCATCAAGGGGAAAACCGTTAAGGGCACGACGAAACGGAGTGAAGGACATTCATCAAACGGTTCCCGCCATAAAGCATTTAGGAACACGTTGCAATAGAATCCACCGCCCGTCTGGTCGTTATTTAATCAAAGAGGAAAGCATAATTGAAAACTGTAGAAGGGTCTACAACTAAGCATATAGTGCGCTGCAGAATACTTTGGTCGTAACCTCTTTTTATAAATTTTCTAATAAGATTAATAAATAACTCATGAAAATTATCACGACCGATAATCGTCATAAGTTTGTAAATCACTTCTCCATAAAAGACGGGTTGTGGTAAAACTCGTCGCAGAAGTGTTTTAAGATTGCTATTATATGTGTCGAGCAGATCAGTGTTACGATAATAAAACTTATAACAAGTTTTACGTAACTTATGATAACGGTAACCCTGTTGGGTGAGTTTTTTCAGTAATGTTAAGATTTGGAATGTTAAAGTCCTCAACCCGGCTACGAGCTCTGGCAAAACAAATTAACTGATAAATATACACGCCATAAGAAACAGTATTGGGGTTATCCCCATATAAATGTGATAATTCACAATATCGAAATCAAAATCATCTCTCTTATAATAAATTTTAGTTATTACTACTCTATTTTCAATAGAAAGATGTAAATCAAGAAACGGAGTTTCAGAACCTGAACCTTTAGCTTTAATGACCTTTAGTTGTGGAGGATAAATGTTAGGAACCATAGAAGAAAATAAAAAAATATTCAAATCAAGTATATCATCCAGATAAGGTGAGGTATTATTAAAAGCGTTGATGACATCAGCCTGTGTATCTGGAGAAAGGCCTAACATAAAGTCACGTTCGTAGCAAAAAAACAACAAATCTGCAACAAGGGGTGCACAGTTACATAGGAATGCCAATGGTTTGTCCAAACGTGACAAATAGGTTGTCTAATAAGAATGATAGTGATTCGCAGACTTTTTGACAAGTCCATAAGGTGTAACCGTCGGGATTACTATTGGTAAAAATTGTCCTAGTGTTGTTACAGGCTAAAAACGTAGCTTGTTCCCTGGCGAAAGTTGTTTGCATAAAAGCTATTATTTTTTCTTTTATAATGTTATTCGGTAAAGTAGTGTAAAGTGTAGAAAAGTCATAGGTAGATAATGATGACACTTGAGGTAGATTACGTTTGTTAAGAACCTCGCCAGAATATTTTATTGACCTGATAAATTGATAGGAATTCTCACAATACTTTTTCACATGGTCTTTAACTGATGTGATGCAAGATGTTAACATTTTGGAGATATCGGTTGTGGTGAATGCGCTAGAGCTTTTAATGAAGCGTTATAAGACTGTTTGTGTTTCTTAGAGATCCAGTAAACTGTATAGAGTTTATTTTGCTTCCCGTCCAGTTTGATACCAATCTTGGAAATATGTCCGATATGGTCACGAATAATATCGCTCTCATTTGTGTAAATCAGACTGGTACGAGTCGGTGCTCCCGAGTTCCTCTTTTAAATCATTAGCATAATATAGCCGTCAAAGAATAGTAATATTATTAGAGATTTTGTCAACAGGAACTCAGTCAGTCATATTTAGTAAGAAAATACTGGATCCCTTTCTTCAGATGACGAAACGTAATCCTAGGTCTAGATGGTAATAACGATGACATCAACATGAACTATTTACTTTAATAACAGTTTACGAGACACAATAAATGCTTTGCAATGTTAAATTTGTTTATTAAGTACTTAAAAACTCATACTAATCCATTAAATTCCTGGAAACTATGGGTTCATACACTTTTAAGGGTGTAGCTTAATAACATTTTATGGAAAGTGTCAGGGAAAACAATAGCAATACTACATTTCAATGAAATAAGAATATTAATACGACTTTGAGCATGCCAAGCATAATTAGATAACTGTATTTTATTTTATTGTTTAAGTTATTTTAACGAGCTTGCCAAGCCAACAATTGAACACAAAAATGTCACCACTGTGTGTTTGAACATTCGTCCTACTTTTCTGTTTGTGGTAGACAAGAAACAACACTTTGGAGTGGGTCATCAACATCTTTCCGTGTGTGTTGTAGATGACCGGTTGTGAGAATTGTAGGTTATTCGTTAAGGAACACGTTTAAGAGAATCTGAAAAAAGTAAAATACTTTCATGGAAGCGAGGTAGTAGGATCTTGTGTGTGTGTATGAAAGGGCAGGGTCATTGATATGATATGGTATACCCAATTTTTAGATGGTCGGAATTCAGCACTATCTAATTAGGCAATACATTGTTGGTGCAGGATATTTAAAACTTGAGTTTTAAGTGGGGGGGGGGGGGGGGGGGGGGATAGGGAGGGGGAGGAATTTCTTCTTGTGGTTGGTTTTCTTCAAAATTAGCATACTAGTTGTAGTTGTAAGTATTAATAACAAAACAGTTATATACCAGAATTGTGCTGAATAACCCTGCACATAGTCCAAGGGCCCCGACTGCTCGTTACTTAGCAGAGGGGTAGAACCCCCTCCACCCCACGAAAAGTAACCCACCTGTTGACCGTGGATGGTGACCCGTGTCGTTGGAGATGAGAATCCTGGTGGTTGAGTGACGTAGAGATCTGGTAGTTATCTCCATGGAGATCTGGTAGTTATCTCCATGGAGATCTGGCAGTTATCCCCGCGTTACAAACTTTGATCCGGACTTCATCTAGACGGGCGGTCAGATTGGCCCGATCAGATCAATCGGTTTGTCACGCCAGCTATACGGGATCCTAGCTTCTTGTTTAATTTACATCTCTCTCAATCCCTCTCGTTTAATATCTTACTCCCCTTTTATTGTGTCCTTTTTACAAATAATTTAGAAAGGATCCTTTATGGCGGTGGCGCTAGGGCTAATCATGTATTTCTGAACGCTATATGGCTATACTCATGCCACTCTTAGGCAGATCAGAAGTACGACTCTTTGACTTTCTAGATAAGTGGTTATGTCCGCTGGGTAGTATAAGGGGTCTGATGCGTTAGTTTTATATATATACTCTTCACGTATTCTTGGCATTTGTGTGTCGGATATCCACAGGAAATGTCCCCCTGTTGGACTCCTAGGTGGGTGAGAAGCGTGACGAATGAATATCAATTCCCATTATGGGACCTAAACACGCACAAAAAAAACTCCTACTGGTTTTAAACGATTTAGAGAAGAGTCCGAATCTGAATCTGATGAGGATATTTCTCATTTAAATTGACCTCGTTTCCCCAGTATTATCTCTCTAGAGGATGACAAACCTATCACTAGACTCTCTCCTTTTGCCATCTCCAAGGCTTTACTTGGCATCGCCGTGAGCCAAGGAGTGTTAACAACTGATTTATAATCAAAAACGTCTTGTTGAGTGTGGCAAAAAACCTGACTCTGACAATCTCCTTAAAATTCAAACTTTCGTAAACATCCGTGTTGAGGTTCTCTCAATTCTTCAAAGGGTGTAGTACACTCCAGGGAAATGGAGCACTGCACTCTTGAAGAAATGACTCATAATCTTAAGCCTCAGGGTCTGACTGAGGTAACGCATCAATACGTGGCGGGTGGCAAACTCACTCCTACCAATACTTTTGTGCTTATGCCATAGGTGCAATATTTCAATAAAATAACATCATAAGAAAATATAGTGGTGTTTAATTGTCAACCCTTTTGTGTTTGTGATGTCGTTTACATTTATTATTACTTTTGCCTTCTTGTTTGTCTGTTTCCATGTTTGTTTCTGTGTTTTGTGGTTGACTGTCCTCCTTGAATGCTATTTTCCCTGTCCGATCTTTTTATATTTATTATCTTTTAATAACCATCATATACTTCCTATATTATCCATATATTACACAGTATATTCCTGCAAAATAGTTTTCGTAGTTTGTAATGCGTAGTTCGTTCCCGGTTATCGGCCGTAGGACTAACAGGTAAAATAGTATTAACACCCTAATCGCACGTTGCCTATACCTTACTTCTACCTTACCTGTAATAATCTTTTGTTATGTAAATTATATGCTTTCGTAACAATTTGCGATCTTCACACTTGATGATTGGAAATTGTTGGCATAACGTATATATGTATTTCACATACAAATACTTTATTCTTATTATTTATTAAAGCATATTTACAACATCTATTGCAGGTAATACATTGTAAACTAGTAATTGAATAGTATTTCATAATATGCATTAACATGTTGTTAGGAATTGTTGATTTAACTTGGTTTAAATATGTTCATTGTAAACCCCTTTGTTGTGGAAAAGACCGTTGGCCCTTTTATTGTATATGTAAACAAAAACACATGATGATTGGAAATTGTTGGCATAACGTATATAAGTATTTCACATACATATACTTTATTCTTATTATTTATTAAAGCATGTTTACAACATCTATTACAGAGTGTCGAATCGTCATTAGATATATCCCGACGAGAACCCACAAGTAAATATAAAGGTTGGGAAGCCCGAATAATGCACTTGGTTAAACTTTGACCTACTGCCATCTAGCCCTATGGTGTTTGGGACATTCCAATAATTATCACGATATCAATGAAACACTTCTACTAAAAATGCTACCAACTCGATCAACAATCTGAAGGACGAAAGTTCGTGCATCTACTTCCTTTTCAAGGTTTCAAAACGTTCAATCACAGAATTCCAATGTCCCATTGTCCAGTCAACGCCCAAGAGGAAAGTGAAATGTAATGACCGACTACTCTTGTATAGAGGGGCCATTCACTTAACATGAAGGGCGTTGCAATACCCAACGATCAAATGTTTTTTTCCGAATTCAACCCAAGCAGTTAAAACATATAGTGAAAGTAGTTATAAAGTCGAACAGGAAATGCAGCATTCAAGGACCGGTCTAACAAAAACACGCACAGACAAAACCAACAATTTTAAAGATGGCTAAACGCCTAGATACGACAAAATAAACATAAAATAATTTACAATAAAACGGGACAGTACGAGTAAAGATATCCCCGCCAGGTTATATTCTCTAACAAACAATACAGCCTTAATAGTCAATATAAGTATAACACATGTAAATGATCCTGTAAATATGAACATAAAAACAAAAGCATAGAAAGCCACACAGTAAGTACTCAATGACTTGCCAGAGCAACAAGAGAACAAACCATTAAGTGTACGACAATACAAGATGTAAGACAAACATCAGATGCTACCGTCAATAAAGGATTCGGGTAGACGTCATCATAGGGTCCACAATCTGTCCTGTCGTCGCAGAATCAAAGAGGAAAGCATACTGGCGAACTGTAAATGGAGCAAGACTTAAGTTGTTAATTGTTTGTAACTCTTTTGGAACTTTCAATTTTGTTATTAGTATGCATTGTAACAAAACTACACAAACGGTAGTGACGAAACGTGTTTTGTGTAGTAAAAACTATCTTTTATTTTAATTTCTTGAACATTTACATACTGCTATGTTTCTATTCTTGTCGTTTTGTCGTTTTAATATCTCCAAGAAATACGAATTAAAATAAGATATAGTCGATCGATAGTCGATTTAAAGGAGTTAATTTTACAATAACATTCACCTCTTAAACTTCACTCTGCGTCTATTGGTTATCTTCCTCAGGGAAATTCTAGTATTTTACAAGTAAATTATTGATCAATGTATGACGTATTAATCTTCACTCTGTGCATGCTGTTCATATTCTTGCAGCTAATTCAGTATTTAGAAGTGCGCCTTCTTTTAAATTGACACCCCTTAAAACATCTGTACTTAATCCATTTAAAGTTAGACCACCTGTCAACAGATTAAACAGTAGACAAACGTTTTAGCGCTCTATTCTTAAGTGCAACTCGAAAAGGTGTAGTGCATGCAAGTAAGTGTTACAGATGTCCGGTATTAAATCCACAACCAATAGCAGAGAGTTCAGTATCAATATACCTTCAGATATTTGCTGATCGTCAAGAAATATCGTTTATGTTTTGACCTGAAATCATTCTAATTGCGGTATACAATATGTAGGCCAAACTGGTATGAAAAGTTCGTTTTCGTGAACATTTGTATAAAATGCGTCAGTCAACTTTCTTTATTCACACTTTAGGGATTCAGGGCGTTAGCATTCAACCTGTGGCATTTATTGAATTTGATAAAACTGCTACAAAAGGATTCAAGATACAAGCTAAAAATATTGCTGACCTCAAATGGATAAAACAATTGCAAACTCCTTATCCATTAGATTTAAACGATAACATTCATCAAGAAGGAAATATTTCAAATAACCCTGATATGTATCTATTTAACATATTGTCTATTCGAAAACATAAACGACGGTCTTATGGTTGTAAAAGGATCATACTCTTAAACGTAAGTTTAAGCAGTTTGTCACTGTGAAAGAGCTTAACAGTATTTATAAAAGTACTAATAGACACGCCATGTTAGCAAAATAGTCATTCTGTCGTTTGCTTGCTTACAGAAACTTGACGAAGAAGTGGATACCATTTATATTCATACTAATCCACTATATGATGTTGCATCTTTAATACAAAGCTACACACAACATATTTTGCTCCCGCAATGAATAACGAGCTAGTTTTGTGTGTATAACATTTCGAGTACTATGTCAGTGCTGGTCAGTAATTGGAAACCCTATTTTGTATATTCTATTCATTCTTCCATTGAATACTACAATTAGTTGAGACGATAGGGCATTCAATTTTCATATGATCCTTACCAATCTTTACCAGATTGTTGATATCAATGAAAGCTCGAACAAGTTTTAAAACCAGCCAGATTGGACCGTTTTCACCGAAGTTATGGCCCTTGATTTTCTGAAATATGATATATTTTGGCCTTGGTAACATGATAGGGCCTTCGTTGTTCATCCGATCTGTATCAAGCTTGGACAGTTTTGAAAAACAACCAAATCGGATTAGTAACACCGGAGTTATGGCCCTTGATTTAGTTAAAAATGCTGTATTTTGCCTCCTTAAAACGAAAAGGCCTTCATTTGGCCGGATTTCAGGGATGATCAGTACCAAGCCTAGTTGCACATATCGACACCGTGTTCCGGTTGAATGATTTTAGCAGAGTTATGGCCGTTTAAAATGTTTTTTACAAACATTTTGTCCTGACTAGTTATCCTGAACTCCTGGACGGATTTTAACGAAACGTTTCAGGGATGATCAGTTCCAGGTCTAGTTGTGCATATCATCGACGTGTTCGAGTTGAATGAATTTTGGCAGTTATGGCGTTTTAAAGGTTTTAATACACACATTTTGTTTAGACTAGGTCTCCTGAACCCCTCGCCGGATTTCAACAGAACTTTGCAGGGATGATCAGTACCAAGCCTAGTTGTGATATCATCGTCGCGAGTTATGGTCCTTTAAAGGTTTTTGATACACAAACATTTTCCGGGCTAGTTTTCCTGAAACCCTCGCCGGATTTAAACGAAACTTAACAAGGATGATCAGTATCAAGCCTAGTTGTGCATACCATCGCCATATTTTCGTTACATAATTTTTGGAAGAGTTAATGCCCTTTTGATGTTTTAATTAAAAAGCTTTTTCTAGATTAGTCTCTGAACTCCTTGCCGGTATTTCAACGAAATTGACAGGAGTACCAAGCCTAGCTGCACATGTCATTGCCGTGTTCTGGTTGAATGATTTTTGACCCTTTTAAGGTTTTAATAAACAAATTTTGTTTAATTATCCTGATCCCCTGGCTAGATTTCAACGCATCTTGGCAGGGATGATCAGCACCAAGCCTAGTTGCGCATTTCATTGCCGTGAGTAAAATGACTTTTGGCAGAGTTATGACCCATTAACGGTTTTAATACACTAGCATTGTACAGACTAGTTCTCCTGAACTTTTGACGGATTTCTCAACGTTACTTGGCATGGATGATCAGTACTAAGCCTAGTTGCGTATATTATCGCCATGTTGCGATTGAATGATTTTTGACAGAGGTATGGCCCCTTATATATAAACTTTATCTTTAGCTAGTAAAGCGTCTACAGGCCCTCTTGGGCCTCTTGTTTAAGAGTTATTCTACACTTGTTCTAAATATCGACAGCATATGCTTTTAAAAACCCATTGCAAATATATTTTCTGATACATTCGTTATACAGTCTATTTGTTTAAGGTATCGACCATTTTATCTTCTGTGGAGGGGATGGGCGGGGGATTAGCGGGGCCTGGGCTTTTTCTTAAATATTCCGGCCCTTGAATTGTTGAAAAATAATATCCTTGATCCGACTTGAGAGAGAAAAGATAAGCAGTCCCTCAAATTATTGAGAAAAAGTAAATAATTTCTTTCCAATACCAATTGTGTTTATTGTGATAAATGAAAGCAACAACCATTCGGAGGTAACGATCGTGTATGGCAGTCGGTAACAACCATTCGGAGGTAACGATCGTGTATGACAGTCGGTAACAACCATTCGGAGGTAACGATCGTGTATGGCAGTCAACAACCATTCGGAGGTAACGATCGTGTATGGCAGTCGGTAACAACCATTCGGAGGTAACGATCGTGTATGGCAGTCGGTAACAACCATTCGGAGGTAACGATCGTGTATGGCAGTCGGTAACAACCATTCGGAGGTAACGATCGTGTATGGCAGTCGGTAACAACCATTCGGAGGTAACGATCGTGTATGGCAGTCGGTTAATTGCGTACACACATCATATTTAATTCCAACTGATACATTCATTTTCAAAAAATAGACCAGGAAACGTGTAACAATTTAAACCCTTAATTTTTGCTTAAGAGTACCATGCTATATTACTACGTGTACGTCACGTATTATATACCTCCTTTATTAGCATACTTGATAAGCATTTGGAGAAAAACATATATACTACAGATAATTAGTAATCTTAATACAATATTTCAAAAACGAACACTAAACAGTTGTTAGTGTCGAACACATGTTTTTCTCTTTTGTTTTGTTTTAATGTACGTAAACCAAATATCCTTCACTGAGATACCCCAGCCGCACGAATAAAAAACCTTGGAGGAAACGTGTACCCGTGACAAATGCCAAGCTATCCTCAGGATATTTAACGGCGGAATGTTCACGTCTGTTGGTGATATATTCTAATCTAAAAACACTTCAATTAAAACCGAATAAACAGATAATATTCATCCTCAAGATACACACAATGAAAGAAAACCTAGGAATGTAAATACCTAAAATGATTACAACTTAATACAATTAGATAGCAGGTCACGTATGTTTAAAGTACCAAATCAATAAAAAACTAAGACGGGGTTGTTTTTGTAAAAAACACATATGTCTCCCTCCATAATTTATGAACCAACTTTGCTAAAAGTTGCGCTCTTCACGTCGTCTCGATATGGTGAGCATGTGTGCCAAGTTATTTCAAAATCCCTCAAGCAGTTCAAGAGATATGGAGAGGACACACAATATAATGCATATGACCTTCGACCTCTAAGTGTGACCTTGAATGGGCGTGGCTGGAAGTTGCGCACTGCACGTCGTCTCGATATGGTGAGCATTTGTGCCAAGTTATTTCAAAATCCGTCAAGCAGATCAAGAGATATGGAGTGCACACGAAATATAGTGCATATGACCTTCGACCTCTAAGTGTGATATTGACCTTGAACGGACGTGGGATGGAAGTTGCGCTCTGCACGTCGTCTCGATATGGTGAACATTTGTGCCAAGTTATTTCAAAATACCTTCCTCGCGGTTCAGGAGATATGGAGAGGACACGAAATATAGTGCATATGACCTTCGACCTCTAAGTGTGACCTTGATCTTGAATGGACGTGGCTGAAAATTAAACTCTGCACGTCGTCTCGATATGGTGAGCATTTGTGCCAAGTTTTTTTAAAACCCTTTAGCGGATCAAGAGATATGGAGTGGACACGAAATATAGTGCATACGACATTCGACCTCTAAGTGTGACCTTGACCTTAAACGGACGTGGGCTGAAAGTTATAATCTGCTCGTCGTCTTGATATGATTAACATTTGTGCCAAGTTATTTCAAAATCCATGAAGCAGTACAAGAGATATGGACGAGACACTAACTATAGTGCATATGACCTTCGACCTCTAAGTGTGACCTTGATTTTGAACGGACATGGCTGGAAGTTCGCTCTCTGGACGTCGTCTTGAGATGGTGAACATTTGTGTCGAGTTACTTCCAAATCCCTCAAGCGCGTCAAGGGATATGGTGGAGACCGACTTGTGACGTACAGAGAACCAGACAGACAAACAGACAGACAGACAAAGCTAAAAACAATATGTCTCCCCAGTATGTGGGGAGACATAATAAACAAAACCTCAACCAACCTTACCGGCTGAGAGACGATTTTCGAATGACCAACCCACGTGATATACCCGCTTATACATTGGTCATGGTAGTAATGTGATATACATATAAAATCATGGTTATAATTAATGTGGTATACATAAGCCATGCTTGTAATAAATGTGATATACATTGGTCATGGTAGTATGTAAATATTACATTCCTGTGAGGGTGACAGTGAACATTTGTCAACCTTCTGAACTATAATATTGACTGAGGCAATTTATTTTATTGTACTGAATATGTGTTTGAATAAGATATTAAAACATGAGAAATTATTGCTAATTCTCTCTGTTCAAAATCAGTATTCGCAGCATCTAGGAAATACTATTCTGCGGATGGTTCTTTGCGTGCTTAGCCGTGATGAGTAATATTTCCAAATTATCTTCAGAAAATAGTACTAACTGTTTCCATCATTTTAGCAAGTGTTACTACTTTTCATTTGCGCATACATACACTGTTGAGCATAGGACAGCCTAATACATATAAACATGCCGTGACCTCACAATCATAAAACAGTACAAATTATACTGGGGTGACATCACAAAAAAGGCTACCATTCAATGATGTCACCCACAGGGACATTACAAGCGATATGAGACATTTCAAAAATGGGGAAATAACTGCCTATGGAAATTTAACATGGGTGTTTGACATGAGGTATAATAATAATAAAAAATGTGGTATACAGTGGTCATGGTAGTAATAAATTGAATATTCAGTGGTCATGTTAGTAATAATTTTGGTATACATTGGTCAAGTAAGTAATAAATGTGATATGCAGTGGCCATGGTAGTAATACATGTGATATACAGTGGTCATGGTAGTAGTAACTATGGTATACAGTGGCCATGGTCATGGTGGTAATAAATGTCATTGCAGTTGTCAAGCAGTATTACTAAACTACGGTCCTGGTACTTATGCGATGGACTTTGCGAATATTGTTACCTATAAGTGTACATGCATTGTTGCGTGTTTATTAATGATTTGGCCTTGAAGAAATTGCAAATTAATTTATGATGAAATTTCGACTGTTCTCATTGGACTATTTTATGCAAATTCATGAACTTGGAGTGTTTTCATTGGATTATATTAGTGGAGAGGTTTTTGGGAGCAGTATTTGGATCGTATATAAACAGGATAGCTCTGGCAGCAGCAGCAGTTGATATCAATTTCAGTCTTCTTTATTATAAAGTTAGTTTTGAATTGGATGCTTTTAGAATATAAAATATGTTTGTCAGAGGATTTACCTATTATTTTGCTCATTCATAATAACAGTAAAAATGGATATTTGGACTAAACCGGACATATTGGAAATTAAATTTAGACTTAAAGAGACACTTACTGTTTTTTATTAAAGAGACAATTCCTGTTTAGGATTAAAGACTTGCTAATCTGAATTAAAGTAACATTGGAAAAAGTTATTTGGACTTAATTAAACAAATTGGAAATTAATGAAAAGCTGGATTGATGTATTCAGTAAGTGAATACTTTATGCAAATAAATGTGTTAATTATATTTTAGTGTGCTGGGTTTGCTTCCTTTCTGGTTACATTTGACTCTAACAATATCATCTACAAGTAAGTGGACTAACAAGCAGCGTTAGCCACATGCACTGCTATGTTACAGACAAGTGGGGTATCATTAAACATATATATCAAATATCTAAGCAAGCCCTTCAATACCCCAGAAAGAATATGAACTTGAGGGTGTGTGAGTGTGGGGGGTGGAGGGGCGGGTGTGGGGGGGATGGAAGAGAACAAGATATGGACGTGGTGATTGAAGAGAGAAACTAAAAACAAAAGAACAAATATTTATTTATTTGGGGTGATGGACGTGGTAGTTTATGAGTAGGGAGGGTGTGGAGTTTATTGGGCTATTGAAATGTGCTTGTCAATCTCCTTTGAAGATTCAGAGATATATGGTTGTGGGTATTGAAAAAATGGACTTGCCCAACAATATAAAGAAAAGAAATTCTAAGCCGAAAAGGGGCTAAAATAAAATACAGAGTTGTGGAACAGCAATCTATGAGTGTTCTTGATCATACTGAAAAACAAATGTCAAGTTTAATTGATGGGTGACATGTAGCTATTGAAATACATGGGCTTGCAAAAATCTTTAACCAGGAAAAAGGTCCATCATTTTGCTAAAATGCAATACAGAGTTATGGAACATGTGTATACCAGCTTCCTTGTTGGTACTGAAGACATATTCCAATCTTAACTATTGATAATTTACAAACACCTATTGAAATACACGTACAAGGACTTACCTAAAAACTTTAACCAGAATTTAAAAGTAAAAAAAGCGACATAACTTTGCTTAAATGTAATACACAGTTATGGAGCATGTGTCTTCTAGTGTCTTCCAGTGCTGTTGATATTCCACACTTTACTGAGGTACGACATGCACTTATTAAAATACATGGACTTGCCAAAACACTTTAACCAGAAATTCAAGTGGGCCATATTTTTGCTTAAATGCAATACAGAGTTATGGAACATGTGTCTTACCAGTGTCCTTGATGGTGCTGGAGACATGTTCTAAGTACCGACATGAAGATCCTTATTCAGAATTACAAGCAGAAATATTCAGGTATTGCGAAAATAACTCCAACATATTGTTATTTGGAGATTATAATTCCAGAGTTAGTAATTTATCAGACTATGTACAGTTAGATAACTTTATATCCGAGTTGTATGACTTAGACCAGGTCCAATTAGAAGACGAATTAATTTTTAACAATTTTTATAAGTACCATATACCGTTAGACAGAAACATTATTGATACCAATAATAATGCCTATGGCTATCAAATGATAGATTTTTGTAAATAAATAGATTGTTATTTTTGTAAAAATAACAATCTATTTATTTTAAATGGCCGTATAGGGGCTGATTACAATAATACTAAACTTACCTGTAACAATGCAAGTACAGTTGATTATTTTATCTCTACCTCATCAGTATTCCAAAATATTGTTGACCTTAAGGTAAACGACTTCTGCAGTCTCTATTCAGATGTACACTGCCCATTGTCTTTAACACTACAAGCAACACCTGTAAAACAAATCAATAAAACTGGTAAAAAAATAAAAAATGATACAACTAAACTATGGGATTGTGAAAAGTCAATTAATTTTACTGAAAATCTAGATATTCTGAAAATTATTGAAATAGAAACTAAATTAGATACTCTTATAGAGCAAAATATTACAAATGAAGAAGATGTAAATATAATTGTAAATGATATAAGCTGTATGTTTGAGAAATGTTCATTTGAAACATTTGGTACAATACAACACAGGGAACGTAAAAAATCTTCATTTAAACAACCCTGGTTCAATAAAGAGTGTATGCAAATAAGAAACATATATAATAAAGCAAGACAAGCATACAATAAAAACAAAACACAATTCTATAAAACAATTTTAAAAGACATTAGTAAACAGTATAAGAATGTTTTAAGAAAAACACACAGAAAATTTAACGAAAATAGGGTTGAAAAACTTAAATCATTAAAAAATGCCAAACCCAAACAATATTGGAAAATAATAAATGTAAAACCTAAAGAAAGTGACCAAATGGCCCCTCTCAAAGATTTATATACTTATTTTAAAGAGATTAATGAAACACAGACTGAAGAAAATACTCACCATGAAGATTTTATACACATAAATAATAATTTATCAGAAGACCTGATAAATCAAGAAATAAATGGCCCTATAACTGAACAAGAGGTTAAGACAGCTATCAAACATCTGAAAAATAACAAATCACCAGGCACAGATAACATTGTAAATGAACAAATGAAAGCCTCTATTAATGCTATGCTACCCTTTTATGTGAAATTGTTTAACCATATTTTTAACACAGGTATAATACCTGAAAACTGGACCATTGGCATTATCAAACCCATTTACAAAAACAAAGGAAACATAACTCGTCCAGAAAACTATCGCCCTATTTCATTACTTAGTTGTTTTGGAAAATTATTTACTTATATACTTAACACAAGATTAAATTTATATGCAGAAAAATCTAACCTTATAAGTGGAGTTCAAGATGGCTTTAGAAAAAAACACTCGACAGCTGACAATTTATTTATTCTTAAAAGTCTCATTGACCTCGTCCATTCTGATAAGAAGAAGTTATTTTGTTGTTTCATCGACTTCAAACAAGCCTTTGATTCTGTTTGGAGGATAGGTCTGTGGAGAAAACTGCAGAATGAAAATATAAATGGCAAATGCTTTAATATCATATATAACCTTTACAATAACATTAAGTCAAAAGTTGTCACAAAAGATGGTAGTTCTGACTTTTTCGAATGTCTAAATGGTGTTCGTCAAGGCGAAAACATGTCACCTTTTCTATTCAGTATTTTTTTAAATGATCTAGAACTGTTTTTAAATAACCGAAATGTAAATGGTGTCACAAGAGAAACCGATATAGATCAAGCCAATATGTACCTCAAATTATTTATTCTGCTTTATGCAGATGATACTGTATTGTTTAGTGAAAACGAAAATGACTTTCAGATAGCACTTAACAAATTTAAAGAATATTGTGATACTTGGAAATTAAAAATTAATGTGGAAAAAACAAAAATAGTTATTTTTAGTAAAGGTAATTTAAGACAATTCAGAAATTTTAATATAGGAAATGATGTAGTGGAAAGAGTAGACCATTATAAATATCTTGGAATATACTTCTCAAGAAGTGGATCTTTTTTAAAGACCAAAAAATATATTGCTGAACAGGCAAATAAAGCATTATTCTCTTTACTGAGGAAAATTAGATATTTGTCACTCCCATATGATATGCAAATTGATCTGTTTAGCAAAACTGTCAAACCAATCTTACTTTATGGTAGTGAAATATGGGGTTTTGGAAACCTAGATATTATAAAAAGAATACAGTTGAAATTCTTAAAATACATTTTTAACCTAAAGAAGTCTACCCCTACATATATGGTTTATGGGGAAGTAGGCATAACACCCATATCAGTTGACATACAAAATAAAACCATTTCATACTGGACAAAACTGATCAACAATTCAAGTGAAGTGAATAATAATGTGCAACAAAATATCTCTTCAAAAATGTATATGCTGATACAAGAACTGGTATCAAAAAGAAAGATAAAGTCCCCTTGGATAGACAATATTAAAAACATACTATGTACTTCGGGTTACTCTGGAATCTGGTATAGCCAGAGTTTTTCAAATGCAAAATGGTTAATTAAATCATCCTACCAAAAGTTGAAAGATATATTTATTCAAAACTGGCATTCAGAAATAGATAGAACATCTAACACCAATATTTATAAATTATTTAAAACAGAATTTAAACAAAGCATCTATATTAAAATGTTACCAACCTATTACTGTAAACTACTCATCAGGTTTCTAACGAGAAATCATAAGCTACCAATCGAAGTTGGCCGTTGGAGATCCATCCCGAATAACGAAAGAAAGTGCCCTCATTGTAATGATATTGGTGATGAGTTTCACTACCTATTAAAATGCTCAAAATTTGAAGATATTAGAAAAAAATATATCCAAAGGTACTATTATACAAGGCCAAATATGTTAAAATTTCAACAGTTACTCTCAACTGAAAATGTACAGGAACTTAAAAGGCTAAGCTACTTTATAGAGCAAATAGTTAAAACTATAAATATGGCTTAAAAATATTATTAAAAACAATAATAAAAATGAATACATCAATTAAATATTAATAATAACTTTTTTCTTTTTCTGTTTCTAGTATGGTTACCATTATTATACTAGAATGAAACTCAATCTTAAAGCTTTACTACCTGAACTGTCCTTTATGAGTTCTTATTTTTCGTTTCGGTAAGACTCATACTTATTGGAAGTCATAAAGGTTACGGCTAACAAACAAATGTAAATATGTTGATGTAAATATTTGTGTAGAATGTAAAGCATAATATTTGTAAGAAGTATGAGAGTTGGATGCAAGCCTATATTGTACCATTCAGTATGTAATGGTTGTTTATTTTGTTACACATGTACACAACAAATACCGTCCTTCAAAAGTAAATGGTGTTACTTTTGACAGTCCTTGACGAAAACTATTTTCTTAAAAGTAAGACGCTATCCGAATAAAGTTTCAGCGACATAAACTTTTTAAGCTATTACCAAAAAATGGTCTTCTAAATCAAGATTCAATTCAATTATTATTTAACTGTTAAATTTTGAAATATGACTACTCTATTTATAAATTGTTTGTCCATTGTTATATTTAGAAGAAGCAAGTATACGGTATACTTACAGTTAATAGCCTTAATACACAACAAACCAAATTTCCAATAATTGTCTAAAAATAGAAAATATACATGTCAGACAATCCAGTACACTAAAAATTGTAAACTACAACTAAATGTATATTGTCATCATACATGCTTATTTTAATAGAGACCGGGACTAGAGATAGCACCCTTTACTTACGCATAAACTACTTTATCTTAATTCATAAACGTTCTATAAAAGATTAAATAGGTTCGATTTCTGTAAACAACATGTTTCACGTCCATATTGGAAAATGTATTGTACTTACTCATTATTCAATACATTCGTCCTTTTATGTTTCGTCCTAAATGAACATTTAATAAAAAAAAAAAAAAAGAAAAAAAAAAAAAGAAAAAAAAAGAAAAAAAAAGAAAAAATAATAATAATAATAATGATATGCAGTATTTATATTACATTCTCATTTAATTTATTATTCAATGCAACCTAATTAACAAATTGATATTAGCTGTTTAAATAGTGTTCTCCTGCAAAACGTGTGTGATCGTTGATTGTGTATGCTTATGTATGATTTGCCATTTGTGACTATTTGAAAACTACTTGTTGTAAATTGTATATACTTATGCATTTCACCTGTGTGAAACTGAGTAATTAATAAATAAAGATGAATTGAATTGAAAAAAAAAGTTTTAATGGCCAGTGGTTTCTGAAATAATTGGACTTGGCAAAACAACTAAAAACAAACGTCTACGCCGACATTGAGTAAAACTGCTTTTCTTATTCTACGAATAATAAAGCTTAAGATAAATATTCTGGCTTTCAAGTTGACTAACAGAAATATTCTTCTGGCCAGTGTACTAGGAAAAATAAAATTTCCGGCTTTAAAGAAACATCCGAGCCCCCCACACCCCAGAAAACAAAATGCTCGGTCCCTAATGTTTCACAAATACTTCCATTGTCTGCGTGTCAACAATGGCTTGGGTCCATCACCAGGATCAAGTAACGTTGATATGAGAACCAGTTGTGTCCGTTACGTCTATTCGCCGTTGTCTTGACATCTGCACAAAATCCAGTTTGTTTGATTTTTTGGCGTGACGTCTTTCAGTATTAAATATCCCTCCGCGACGGGTTGGCGCATCCACAGTATAACGCCAGTATGTTTACTTGAACCGTTTGCACGATTAAATTATCACTTAATGATTTAATTATCACAAAACTGTTTGCATTGACCGTTCCAAGGCGGCAGCCCTTTTGTCAACCCGTTTATGTTTGTCACGTCAAATTCCGTACTACTTATTAACACTGTATTTTCTGTTTGTTCTGTTTGACTGTTTCCTGTGTAGACTGCATTTCTTGTTTGAAGTTAATACCCACTTTTATTTAATTAATTATAATGAAGTCACAGTCTATGTCATTTTTAGGCTAATCAGATGGCTAGCTACACCGAAAATCGACTTGTGTTACTTACTTTCTACCTTTCTAGAGTGTACCGTGAATCCCCACAAATTCAGTTGTAAAAGGTCAATCCAACAAATGAGCATGCTGTACGATCTTAGTTCATAGAGTTGTACATGTTGTATAGCATCAATATTTTATGTTATGACGAAAACCTATTATAGAGATACGGAATATAAATTACTAACCATAAAGACTAAACAATTACAATATCAACTATTACAATAATAAAAGTAATGTGATAATTTTGATTTACACAGAAAATACCGATACGTTGATATATCGCATTCAGAGAGACATTAATATTATATATGTAAGACAATTAAATGATAATGACATTATAAAATACGGTTAACAGCGACGGTTTTGGTCATTAAAAGGTTATTCTCGTTAAGCAGTTTTAAACTGTAAAATTACTATGTTATGACGCAAGCAGCAATACATTTAAACATAATAAACAAGCAAGGTTTTACGAAAGGGTACAATAGCTGCCGAGATAAAATAGCATTATATCTGGATAGGAACTGGGAATAAAGTTTAACACAATAACAGATCAAGTCACGAAGGCGTAAACATACCGTGACCATTTTTGTCTTACCAGACACTTTTTTCCCATTTTTTAACATCAGTTCTTCCTACAAAACATTTTGAATCAAGGTGGATGACCTGGCTTCGTTCTATATTACATATTGATTACATGCTCACCTTTGTAGCACGACATGCTAGAGGTACACATCAGCACAGAAATACAAGTGTTCACTTGTAAGGGATGCGTGTGCGTTAGCGTACATTACAACACAGATGTTAACAGCTACCATGTGTAATTATAAGATTGCGTTATCAAAGTGAAAAACTCAAAGAAACTGTTCATTGCTACCTTACCATGTGCAATTATGAAAAACCGTACCGGCAGCGATAACTATATTTGTAACACAGTTATCTCAAAAAGTGTATGAGAGTGGACCTTTGAAAGTTGACATTTGTTTCCATAATTATTTACGTGTAAACACTATTATGTTGCTTATTTGTTTGAGTTATTGTTATATTTTTTTCAACCTGACTCTTCTATTGCGTAGCTTATTATTTATGAGTTGACTTTACTTTCTTGTTTCCATTGAGTGTCCCGAGGCGGTGAACATGTTGTTAACCCTTTCATGTTTATGGTGTCGCATTCCTTGCTTCTGGTTTTCCTTGTACTTGTTGTTTGTTTTGTAATCGCGACTTTGGTTGACTACGTTTTGTAATTGATAAATTTCATGTTAGTTATTTTTTCTGCCTTCTGGTACTTGCTTTGTGGCTTTCTAGGCTATTGATTTTTTATATTCATATATACATGATCACCTATGTGTTACACTTATATTGCCTATTAATGCTGCATTTTTTGTTAGAGAATATAGCCTGGCAGGGATGTCTTTATTTACACTGTCCCGTTTTTTGGGATGATAATAGGGTACGAGTGAGGTTTGATGCAACCTAGAACATGGTTGGAACCCCCAGCGGCATTTTTTCCCACTGACCGTTCCAAGGCGGTAGTTCAATTGTAAAGCTAAAATTGTTTGTGATGTCATATCTTGCATTTTATTATTTTTTTTAAATTATGTTTTTTTCTATGCGTCTTTTTAACTGTTGTACTTGAATACTACATTTCCTGTTCGACTTTTATATTTACTTTTATACCTTCTAGTTCTGGGATTAATAATTGTTGGTTCAATTATTGTGTTGCGTATTATTCATGGATTAAATCGTTTTTTCGCGTTAGTCATGTTTCGACATGTTTTTGTGTTGTTAAACGGGATGATTTCTCTATTACTTTGCATTTTATTAGTGGGTTGTCTCTTCTTCTTTATAGCGTATTATTATATTGTTATCTTCTCTGTTGCGTAGCGTATCGATTTAGGTCTATCATCTCAATTACTTGCCTATTAATGATAGGTTGATTCGTCCGCAGCGTTAATTATAGTGTACGGGTTGAATCTACTATTGCGTTGCGTTTTGTTAATGGGTTGACTGTAACGGTATCCAAACATTAAATTCTCATTTTTTCATAAATACTTCAAACCTGACATAAAGAAAACTAAACCATGTTTGATCGAGATGTACCTGTTACATGTTCAAACACACGTATAGGCATCTTAAGACGATCAGG
Organism: Cyrtodaria siliqua; assembly: GCA_037043455.1. Classification (NCBI taxonomy): domain Eukaryota; kingdom Metazoa; phylum Mollusca; class Bivalvia; order Adapedonta; family Hiatellidae; genus Cyrtodaria; species Cyrtodaria siliqua. The sequence goes on along the minus strand of JAWPHD010007498.1, from coordinate 8,458 downwards.
ATAGCTCTTCTGAATTTACTATTGGTATTAATTATGAGTTTTTCATTGCGTATTAATTACGGACGTTAGTGAAAGAATGAGGTTTGTGCACCCTTAAACCGGTTTAAACTCACCGGTGGTCCCTGTTGCGACAGACCGTTCCAAGGCTGTAGCCCGTTGTCAACCTTATATGTTTGTGATATTCTGTTTTACAGAATGTGACTGGGATGTATTTTTTGAATCACATTTGCGTTGTAATACTTGTTGGAGTGACTGTATTCTGTGAATGCTACTGTTCCTGTTGGACTTAGAACCTTTTCTTTACTATAACATTGCGTTTTATTCTTGGGTTGAATCTTATTTTGCGTTACGTATTATTAATAAGTCGAACTTTAGCAAAATATATGACAAGAGAGACGATTTTAATTTTGATATTGTTAAGTATCCTCATTTAGTTGGGGATGTTCCCCGAGCAACTTCTCATGGAGTATATGTGTCTCAACTTATTCTTTTTTCTAGAGCTTGTACTCGAATTGAGGAATTTAATATTCGTAATCTTTGTATAACTAAAAAGCTACTCCATCAGGACTACCGTTACCATAAACTTCTTAAAACCTTTTCACAACTTTATTATCGTAACCCTGAACTTCTTACCAAAGATAAAAGTAATTTAAGAAGTCTTCTGCAACAAGGACTATCACAACCTGACTTTTATGGTGACGTGATTTACAAACTTCGAAAGACCCTTGGTCATGATCACTTTCATACGTTCTTTATTAAACTTGTTAAAAGGTTTAACAAACTAGGTTTTGCAACGAACTGCATGCTTGGTGTTGGACCCATTTACACTTCGTCACTATGCTTTCCTCTTTAATTGTGCGATGACCTACAGGCTGTGGACTATATGATGACGTCTACCTGAAGCCCAAAAGCAATCTTGTCTTTTCGTGCCCTCATTGATTTGTTCTCTTGTTGCTCTGTCTTCTGCCAAGTCATTGAGTACATTCTTTGTTGCTTTCTACGCTAATGTTTTGTTTTTATTTATCTATGCAGGAGCACCTTTGTGTTTTACTTATATTGCCTACTAATGATGCCTTGTTTGTTAGAGAATAGTTCATGGCGGAGATTTCTTTATTTACACTGTCCCGTTTTATTGAGATGACAGTAGATAAGTGTGAGTTTTGGTGCACCCTAGAACCCGGTTTAAACCCCCAGCGGCCTTTTTTGCCACCGTTCCAAGGCGGTAGCCCTATTGTCAACTATTTTGTGTTTGTGATGTCTTCTTTGGCCTTTTATTCATCTTTTCAGTTGTTCTTTGTTTATGTGTGTGTGTATGTGGTTGACTGTTTTCCTTGAATGCTACTTTTCTTGTTCGATTTGTATATCTATATTTATGTTTCCTTTAATATAACTAATAAATTGACTTCAGCTGTATTCCATTTTATTGTAAATTATTCTTTTCTAGAGCATTTCGACAAAAAAAAGCGTCATTCTTATTTCTCTAAGGAAACTAAGCCAATTAGTTTTGAACGGATACTCTAACATGTACTTGGTACATGTTGAAAAATATGTATACATATCTTAGACGAACTAATTAACATGACGCCAGTACTTATATATCTCCGCCCTATTGTTCATGTCGGAGTTACTGACAATAGTTGTTATTACACATCACGTTTACACGCCTGTATAAATTGCCCATACCCTTAGCATGAAGAAATGTTTACTGTTCACCGGTAAACAAATTTTACTATCGCACGATTGTTACGTCACTGGAAGTATAAAAATAGGTTTTGGGTATTTCCAATTAAGACACGCTTTGCGCAATTGGAAATCGGTGGACGCTTCTTAAAATACAATTGAAGTTATGTCAGTCGTAAGACGCTTGGTTTATAACAATAAACTAATATGGCGAACTGATTCGCGACAATTTCGGAAGCGGACTTGAATGTCCTGGAACTGGCCATTTTTTATTCGGCATAATAAAATAAATAGTGCATCCCAGTGAGGGCTTCGCCTTGGTTGACATTATTTTCCTCAGGCTGACAATTTCCATACTGGGATGCAATATTTATATATTATTATAATACAGTTGCTCGTTTTATTGTTTGTCGTATCGTGTTGGTTTTATTAGTTGAATGAATGACTGATTGACAACTGACATCATGGTAATTAAATATAGCTGATGGCACACAAACATTCATTCTATTGTTATTTATATTCATATTTGTATGTCAGGAGTAATAAGGTTTTGTACATGTATGCATATAATAATGAACAACAAACACGACTGGGTTCGTGGAGGACACCGTGCACACATATAATAATCGTTCCAGAACGCATGTGTATGCTGTTGTGGACAAGTCGTTCAAATAACACTTTTCACGAATAACATGTTTTATCTAGATGTGAGTGTTAAACAGTTATAGCATTTTAGCTTGATATGGACAATTTAGTGAGCATCTACGACCAACTTGAAACTGACGTCGTGCATGGTATATTTTGCGAAAACCTATGTATTACGTCGGATAATAACAGGATCTTAATCTTAAAGTTAAGTTATAGCGTAGAAAACTGTGATAAACCAATGTTTGCAATTTCACTCGAAGGACGCAACCAGATAAAATGCGGAAATCGACAAATGGTTTGAATCCAAGACCGGAAGAAACTGTAAAAAATGAAACTATAGAGTGGAACATGCGCTTATTTTGACGAACAGTCCATTCATAGCAACTTCAGAAACATGAAAATACATACCTGACATTTACAATATGATACATTGAAGACTAACTAGAGTCCTTGTGTAAATAGAATTAATGCAAGATAGTGCACAGAAAAATACATACAGATGTTTTAAAACCGAGTACGCAACCGTATGTCATGTAGAGTACTTGATGCGCATCGCACACATGTAGTGCATATTCGAAATATTTTTTTGGTGTAGCAGTGATACTCATTGTAACAGGACGTTTTGAACGCTAACTATTGACGAGAGAAAATGGTGTCATAGTGTCAATACAATTGAGGATGAAGCGCATTTGCCAATAATTGTCCATTGCATGACGATATCAGACAATGTAAAGAATACTTTGCAAGCACCAACGTTGACAATTCTGATCTAAGGTATGAAGTTCAGAGAATCTGCATTTTCTATTAAGTTAAAATTAGGTTACTTTCGCCCATTTATCGTTTAGAAAAGCATTTTGTTAGAAACTGGGACCATATGCCGCTGGCCATGGAATGATGTCAAAATACCTCATTGAAGGGTCCATGTTCACCATCCTATACACACCATCTTGGGATGGCTCAAATTTTGTTATTGAAATTTTAAATATTGAGTTCTGTTCACCCCGGGGCTATAGGGCGTCAACATGATAGCAAGCACTTTTCATTATTGTTCACGAATAGTCAAACCGAGACTGCAATATATCGATGTTTTTGTCTATTTATCGTGTTCGGCGATGTCCAATTTTCTCGTTTCATACTGTTCATTAGAAAGTCTGTTAAAACATGCTGTAGATGAGTAAAGCTAAACTATACAGATGCTTTTAAGATTGTACCTACAGACTGTCGATACAATCTTCAACATTTTACCATGGCAAATAGTATTAGTTAATTATGGATCTAAAGCATTTTCATATTACAGTTTATTACGTTTGCGGGTGGACCCTACAACCTGGTTTAAACCCAGAGTGACCTTTTTGCCAATGACGTAGCCCTATGTTCTACCCTAATATGTTTGTAATGTCATACATTGCCTTTATTCATCTTTGTAAGTATTGTTGTTTGTTTCTGTGCATGTGTGTGGTTTCATGACTGTGGTCCTTGAAAGCTACATTTCCTGTTCGACTTTTACATCTACCAGTATTGATACTGTTTAAATGTATACCAGGTAACCATGGTAACGACGGCTTTAAGTTGACCCCCAATGCTCTGTGTAGAGACTTTCTCAATTTTCATTGAAACTTTTAAATATTATTTTAATATTTGTAGTTTTAATTGATATATATGGAGAAGGGACTTAAATAAAATATATTTTATGTTACAAGGACTTGTCATGCATCCAATGAATGGTTAATTACACGATACTTAAACCCATTATAAGTATTCTGATTTTATAAATTATATTTATATCTCAGAAACAAAACAACATGTTTCGGAAAATGTGTCTCTTTTATGGAACATTCATATCTACATGATATTTGAAAACGTCCTAAAACTCGATGAAATTTTCTTTTTAAGAAAAATATATCAATACAATGCACGGGGAGTGGGCGGAACAAAACAACATGTTTCGGAAAATGTGTCTCTTTTATGGAACATTCATATCTACATGATATTTGAAAACGTCCTAAAACTCGATGAAATTGGTGTTGGTGTCGGAACTTGCATCATATAACAGTAGTATATCTAGTGAAGTAATAACAATTTCTGGTTGTGATCAGTAAGACCAATTTAAACGGAACATCAGGTAGTTGCAATTTGGTATTATATTTCGTCAAGTCATAAACAAAACAATCGGTAAAAGTAGTTTCTGATATTAATCATTGATTTCTGTAATTACATTTATATCTGCTGTATAACGCGATATATATTTTTTATAAACATGTCTCACTCACTCACTCACTCACTCACTCACTCACTCACTCACTCACTCACTCACTCACTCACTCACTCACTCACTCACTCACTCACTCACTCACTCACTCACTCACTCACTCACTCACTCACTCACTCACTCACTCACTCACTCACTCACTCACTCACTCACTCACTCACTCACTCACTCACTCACTCACTCACTCACTCACTCACTCACTCACTCTCTTACTCACTCACTCACTCACTCACTCACTCACTCACTCACTCACTCACTCACTCACTCACTCACTCTCTCTCTCTCTCTCTAAAAATGGCTCGTCAGATCCTTTGACGAGATGTTGCAGTCCTATTCTGTAAAGTACGTCTCTTGTTCGTAACTCAATCCCTCAGAAATGAACATGACACTTTAGTATTGCAATTCATGTTAAGACCACGTTACGCTTCACTTTTCTCTCGTGCGATGACTGGACAACCTAGTGGTATTCTATGAATGCACATTTTGAAACCCTGAAAAGGAAGGAATGTGCATCATTCAGGATTTTTGGTCGTATCCTAGATTGCTTTTCTCCTTGGCTGCAACTGCTGTGGTTGTTCATGAACATTCCGGATATATCCTGAGTTTTTTTATTCATTTTTATTTTTTATGTTTCTTTACAAAATGTTCTTGTTGACTTCATTGTTCGATATTTAATCCTTTGCTGGGATGTTATTTTATTTACTCTGTCTTGTCAATTTGGGCGTTGAATACAGGTACATAGCGAGGCTGCAGATTTAAGCTAAACAGTTTTGCATGTTTTAGCTGTCTTCACCATTAAATATGTTGTGTATTGTCCTGTTAACTGACTATTTAGTTGCTATTTTGATTTAGTTTATGTTATATTGTGGACCTGATGCCATTGTGTTTGAGTGCTGTAGTTTCTGTAGTTTCTATAGGATCATGGTTTCTCTATCGTGACGCTATTTACAATACCATAACATTCCTCGGAATATTAAACACGACATATTGCGGACCCTATAATGATGTCCACCTAAATCTTAAAAAAAGGAATGTAACGTTTAATGTTTGTCTTAAATAGTGTCAGGTCGTGCATTTAACGGTTTATTCTCTTTTTGTTCTGGCTTCTGTCAAATCATTCAAATACACCTGACCATCTTTGGATTTTACTTATCTTGCTTATTTATGTTGCTAAGTTTATGAGAGGATATAGCCAGTGGGGAGGGGTGGGGGTGTGATTTCCTGATTTACACTGTTTTGGTTTAATTGTGATGTCAATATGGTTAGAGTGGTGCACTTTAGACTGTATGTTTACCTCCAGCAGCCCTTTTGTCACTGACTGTTCGAATACGGTACCCACGTAGTCAACCCTTTAATGACTGTAGTGTCGAATGCTTTGGTTTTATTTGTTCATGTAATTGTTGTCTGTTTTGAAGACGTGTTTTGGATGGCTGAGTTTTATGAACCTGCTCGACTTTTATATCTACATTGCGTTTATTTATGGCAAATACAGTCACGGATATATTTGCAATTTATCACCTATAAAAGTAAGTATAAATGTCGAACAGGAAATGCAGTTATCACAGAACACTGTAAACCCTAAAACACGCAAAAAGACAAACAAGAATGGCAATAGTAATAATAAAGGCATATCACGTCACAAACACAAAAAAGGGTTGACAATAGGGCTACCGCCTTGGAAAGGTCAGTGGCAAAAAGGCCGCTGGGGGTTTAAACCAGGTTCTAAATATGAGGTTACAAACCTTACGCTTACTCTATTGTCATCCCAATAACACGGGACAGTGTAAATAAAGAAATCCCCGCCATGAACTATTCTCTAACCAACAAGGCAGCATTAATAGGCAATATAAGTAAAACACAAAGATGATCGTGCATATATAAATACAAAATAAGAATAGCCTAGAAAGCCACAAAGAAGGTACTCGATGACTTGGCAGAAGCCAGAGCAACAAGACAAAAGTCGAGGAATCTCCAACAAAAGCTTCCTTTAACGCTAATGTATGGTATGATTTAAATTTCAAGTATTTTAAAGCAGTAAAGTACACTGTTTATTAATGTGTTAATGCTGTCTTGAGATAAATTAAGTAAATACGCCGGGGAGAGTGTTATGTTATGTTACTGATGGAAGAATAACGATAACCCATGTACACGTGATTACTGATGGAAGAATAACGATAACCCATGTACATGTGATTACACTAATTTAAAATTTATAAGTTGGATTTATGTGATTATATACTACCAGACTCAGTGGTCAGGAATATGCTTATAGGTAAGGTAGACAACTCTGCAAAGACTATAAAATAACAATATTGTAACAAGTAAGTTAGTTAGTAAGTTAATAAGTAAGTAAGTAAGTAAGTAAGTAAGTAAGTCAGTCAACTAATTTCTTTATTTATAGAGGGTGAATCCATTGACATAACCAATTTTCATTGATACCCTCTTAATAACATGTTTACAGATATAATACAACAAATAACGATAGTTACATAATTGTGAAAACACATCAAAGCATATGATAATCTGATATTTTAAAAATGAAACGCTGTCTTACATCAATCGAGATTAAAACATTACTACTACTCAATATAACATAGATACACATGTTTAGTGTATACATCATAACTGCTTTCTTCACATGAACTTAACAATATGTAAACACAAACTAGATTCTGCTACATTTAGATTCGATTTTCATTTTAAGCATTGTTTGTTGAAAAATATATCCAATGACTTTAGAGTTTTTAATTTCGAGTAGAATATTATTCAATGCTAAAGTTTTTCAGAATATGATTACGCTCCCTTTGTCTTAGGTATTTTGAAATTTCTATTTGTAATTGATCTCTAGGTGAATTGAAGTATTTTGATCATTTTACTATATGAAACAAGTCGCTTAATAAATACTGCGGGGAGACCATTTTATATATGCTTATAGCCTTTTGTCATAAACTTTCTAAAAATAAACATCAACAGTCTGTATCACTATCAATGTCACTATATTTGGATTTGGATCAACTTTTCTCAGTTTAAGTTCATACGAACTGGGATATCTAATCACTTCGTCTATTAACATTAGATGTATTATCACACAGAGTAATTGTGTAAAAGAATCCATGAAGCACGTTCACATCCATTAGTCTGTCATTTTGGAAACATCACTTCAGTAACATACGTGTTGATTGACACCACTTTTGTAGATTCAATCTCTTTTTGATTTTATATTTCGCCCTGATATGGTAGCAAAATATATATTAATTTTGACTTTGAGAGACATTTACTGCGATGTGTTCAGTAATTCGCTGTTTGATTTTAACCTATAAAGGCGGTAATTAATGTCAGTATTTCAGGCGCGAAGACACGTGTTCTGAATGGACTCATTTGTTTTCAGCAAAGTTCGCCTACTGAGTCTATTACATTTCACAAGTCAGCCATTAGAGGTGCAAAACGTAATAATAGTTTTTTGGGTTATGCTTGTCAACACCCCGCACCCCCCACCACACCCTGGAAGCTCGTCTTGTAAAAACACTTCGACTTGGGGACGTACCTCGTGCTACATCATACGGGGTTTATAATGTCCCAGCTCATTCGTTTTGCTAGGTTCGTGTGATGATGTGAGGGACTTCAATGATCGAAACAAAAGTTTTTAAAAGTAAACTTCTTCGGCAAGGCAGATGTTATTGAAGCCTTTACCCAGGCAGATGTTATTGAAGCTTTTAATGACACCTATCGGTATCTGGATGACATAATTGAACATTGACAAACCCTTCCTTTTCTACTATGAGGATATTAATATATACCCTAAAGAACTCTCAACTTTAACAATGCTAAATATTTCTGAAACTAACGGTTCTTTTCTCGATT